>SDEE01001271.1:0-10302 GCA_004126415.1 Candolleomyces aberdarensis | reverse complement strand
CAGCGAGATTTCAGGATACACAATCTCGAGGAAGGATTTGGCACACTTCGTCGTGGAAGGTGTCTTGAAGGATTGGGATCAGTGGAAGAATAAGCAGGTCGGCATCGCGTATTAGTCTAGTCGCTGTTCTTGTGCTCTCGGAAGGTCGGATAGTGTGCTCTTTGTATCATCATCCTTGTACGATGTGAGATTCTCGATTGTCCTGTACATATATTGCATTTCTTGTTACATTTTATCTTTCTTCTTACGGACTTGTACATACCAACTATATCGGATAAATTATGTCCACAACAGCGTAGTAGTATCATACATTGGCCCTACTTCTTCACTTCCTTCTTGATCATCGCATCCCTTCCGGGTCCAACACCAATCCATTCTATAGGGGCCTCGAGGAACTCCTCGATGAACTCGACGTACTTCTTGCAGTTCTCAGGAAGGGCATCGTAAGAGCGGATATCTTCTATGGACGATTGCCACCCAGGCAGCGTCACATACTCCACATTCACCTTGGCCAAAACTTCTAGATCGGCAGGGAATCCAGGAAGCTCCTTTCCATCAAGGGTATACTTGATTGCGATCTTGATCTCGGCGAGTTGGTCAAGCACGTCCAGCTTGGTGAGATTGAAGGCATCATAGCCATTGATCAAGGAGGAATGCTTCATCACGACAAGGTCGAGCCATCCACATCGCCTCCTCCTTCCGGTCGTAGTACCATATTCGTGTCCGACTTCTTGCAGATGGACGCCGATGTTGTTGAGCTGCTCAGTGGGAAAAGGGCCCGCACCGACACGAGTGGTATAGGCCTTGACGACGCCAATGGTCTTCTTGATCATCCTTGGCGGGATGCCCAAACCGGTGCAGACGCCACCGATGGACGTGGACGAGGATGTCACGTACGGGTACGTCCCGAAATCGAGGTCGAGCAGTAGGGCATTGGCACCCTCGACAAGCACACGCTTTCCGGACGAGATGGCGTTGTGAATGTACGAGACACTGTCGACGACGTAGGGGCGCAAGCGTTCTGCGAGCTGCTTGTATCGGACGATCTCGCCTTCAGTGTCGTATTCGAAATGGCCGTATCGCTTRAAGCGACCCTCGACGACCTTGCGGAATTTGGCGGCAAAGGTGTCGGAATCGAAGAGGTGGTGGATGCGGAGACCGGAGCGAGAAGCCTTGCCAGAGTACGCTGGGCCAATACCCTTCTTGGTGGTCCCAATGCTGGAAAACGGAGGTGAATTGTTGATTCGGAAGACGGAAGACGAAGAAGGCGATCGTACCTAGATCCACCGAGCTCAACCTCTTTCAGTCCATCCACAATTTGATGGAAGTCGAATACAAGCTGTGCACGGTCAGAAACGAAGAGTCTGCCCGTGCAGTCCAATCCTAACGATCGCATTGGTCAATCATAGGTTCCCACTGTCGATGGATGTCAAACCTTGTGCCTCCAGAGCATCGAGCTCAGCGAAGAACGACGGTAAATGGATTACAACACCATTTCCAAGTAGACCAGTGCACGATGAGTTTACGAGACCTATCGTAGTCGATATCAACTCATTTGGCGCCAATCACGCTGTGACTCACCACTCGGAAGAAGGTGGAAAGCAAAGCTCTTCTTGACGCCATTAATTGGGACAACGATGGTATGCCCAGCATTGTTTCCTCCAGCACATCGAGCACACACGTCGATGTCTGCAGCAAGGATGTCTACCAATTTTCCTTTGCCCTCATCTCCCCACTGGGAGCCTAGGACTACCGTGACTGTTATGAAATGATTAAGGAGCTTTTCGTGGCGGAGATTGGTCCAAGATACTCACCCCCACCGCTCATATTTACCCCCAATGACAGGGCTTGTTCGAGCTAGCGCAACGGTATCGTACAGAGGAGAGTTATGAGTTTCGGGAAGATAATCATCCCGTCCAATATTTAGGGACCGGGTAAAGCCGAAGCAGTGATCGGCGGCCTCGGCCGGTCGGCAGCAAATGGGTGCCTCCGATTCCGAATCCGTCACCAACCGTCAACGTCGACGACGACCATAGGTCACGACGAGAACCATATCGGCGGCGACGCCACACATTCATAGCCATGCCAATGTTCTCCTCAAAGACATTCAAGTCGTCCAATCTAAGCAGCATCATTAAGAAGCATCCCAGCGCTTTTGGCGTACCATTCGTCCTTCTTATGGTGGCAGCGTCATTCGGGTTGTCGTCCGTGACCCAAACGCGATATGACCACCACGACCAGAGAGTCAAGCAGGTACGTATATGTCCATCAATGTCCTGTCGTATGTGGTCTCAGAAAGTTCCAGGTTACGAAAGAGCAAGAATTGCGATTAGACCAAAACCGGAAGAAATTCGACATTCGGGAAGAGTATTTCGTGAGTCTTGGCCCTCTTAGAAACTGTTTATGGGATCTGACATGCAATATAGCGTTTGAGTGCTGCTGCTGACGAAGATTGGGAGCCAAAGCGTATCCAGAGGCCTGCTGGACTGCCGGAATGGGGTGTACCACCTCCCGAACCCCAGCCGCCAACGGACTCGAAGAAGTAGCCGAAGAATCCCGACTCTACGTCGAGAGAGAGCATTTATCTGCTGGAAATGGACATCTCCACTCTACCACACCTGCTAATTGTCGAAGCTCTCTGGAAGCCGCCAGTTACACCCTGCGCCGCGCCTTGCTGGAATGCGTCCGATGCGCTCCACCTCCAATTTCTTGTGCCAGTACGAGAGTAGTCTTTCTATCACCTCAATGCTGAATATCTACATTAGGCAGTGTCTGGATAGAGCTCATGGTATACATAATTCGCATTGTACAGGCAACCTGCGCGTCGTAGGGTCAGGACCTCCACTTTTCGAATTTTCGATGGACGCTCCATGGTAAAATCAGGATATTAATGTCTAGATCTAGGGCATTTCACGACGTGTTTGTGTACGAGAAGGCGGGGTCCATGAACATGCAATCTACAATGATGGGTATCTTGAGAGGGTTCAGGGAAAAACGAAGCAACTCTCGTACCATACCACGGTCCCCCTACGGTTGATATACTTGAGGCTCCCCGGATTGAGTGAACGGCGCAAACTTCCAATAGCTGCACATGGTGGTCAGTTCTTGGCCACGGTGATGTAGATCATCGAATCTGAATTTTACCTTCCGTTGACTCGAGAGAATACGTTCTTTGCGAGCCATTTCAAAACTGGAGGCAGAGGGGGCCATTCAGGTGCGTCCTGAGTCTTGTGGGCGGCAAGGAAGCAAGGAATTGTCGTGGTAAACCCTCCTTCTGCTTTGATATGAGCCTCAAGGTCTAAATCAAAGTTGCTAGTTTTAGTGTTTATGATAGGCCTAGAAGAACACCCGACGGGGTCACCTTTGACAAATTGGTCGAGTACCTTCCTGTCAGCTCGTTGCATAATTTCTGGTTGTATTGTGGAAATCTAGGCGAATAGATCAGTGCCGTTGTAATGAATGGGAACTAAATTGAACTTACCTCTTCATGGAGATGATGGACCAGAGGATCTGCAAAGATTTTGAGCAATTCTCGAGTTTTCACCGCATCATACTCAAGCTCATTCCTCTTGACTTGGTCTAAGTACTTTTCGAACGCCTCCATCCCATCATGGAATGCCTTGTGCTGTTCAATATTCTCCTCCATATTAATGCCAGCCCCCGCAAAAGCTGGGAACATAATCTTCTCCTCTGTATCGTGGTGGGCGTGAATAGCAGACAAAACGAGAAGGGCATAGCCAACGAAAGCTGGTGTATCCCTTGTGGAAACGAGTGCAGCGTTATGCCAGATAGCGTTCAAGCTTCGGATGAGGACGTTGTGCACCACTGACATCTCTCCAGCCAAGTGAGCCGCAGGGTCTTCGTTGACTTTGCCCAAGAAAGGGTAGGACGGTAGGGTAATGGGTGCCCATGGGGTGTCAGCGAGCTCTGAAGAGTGGGTTGAGGCCGAGGTTGACATGGAGTTCAAAGGCTGTCGTCAAAGCTAAGGGGTATGGGAAGATATCAAGTGGTAACCTCCTCAAGCTTTGCCTTTTATCATCGAGACCTGTCAGTGGCGGTCAAATTTGCGGTAGAGCTTGGGGAGGTCCCGTGGCGACATCGTTTCAGAGGGCCGCCGGCCACCGACATAGCCCCGTTCGTCCGAGAGCATTAATATTGTGTTCCGCAGAGGTCGCATTTGTGTATCTGTCAGGGCAGTAGACCACATGCTACGTTGAGTAATTACTCGAGCTAAATTTAAGGGAAGGTATTGGTCAAAGCAGGCGTTTCTCACCGCCAACGTGAATGCCGCCGGAGTGACCACATCTTAATTTGATCCGCCACGTCCCTGCACACTTGGCAAGCGAACAAGGTTATAGTGTTGACGATCTCGTCGGTCATACGAGAGGGAGGAAACAAGGATACATGCAGTACGTGGTACATGGTGGAAGACTAGTGGAGGAGTTAATTGAAGACGCTGAAATAATTTGTTGCACCGACAAGTCAAAACTTGCAAACACCCATGGAGCGAAGCTAGTGGAAGTCATGTTTGTGGACATCAATAATTAAAATCTCTGGCTGAACTTCCACCAGTATATGGGTCATTTCGGTCTACTCGCGCATTGTCGTTTCCAGTGATAAGGGCACGACAAATGACTGGACAAACCCACAATGACGGAATGAAGAGGATAAGCAAGGCGGCAGACATCTTCATCCGCCGGGTTCGCATCTACCTTTCTAAACATTCGGATACTTCAGCAACATTGCGCGCTCAGGGTAGCTTGCAATTGGTGTTGATTTCGCCTTGGCCACGGATTGTCGTCCATGATGTCCATAGTCAAACATTAGCCTAAGCTGGGAGATACAACTAAGCAACGAGAAATCATGTCAACAGACACCAGATGATCGCAGCAATGTGGAGGAAGGATTCGTTGCTCACGGTGAACTCGGCCGTGTCAACACCTTCAGGGCACCAGCGCTCCGAAGGTTCGCAATATGCATGTGAGTGCCCCATTCGAATTCAACATACTAAAAGACACGAACTCGTTTAGTCTGACTACAGGGGACTAGGTTCGCAATACTCTCACCGAGCAGAACCCGTCTCAAAGCGTTGGAATGACTTTGGCTGAGAGAACATCCCGCGGCCCACAAAAGAGATGGCGAAAGCGTAAAGGCTTCGTCAAACAAACACGTCAAGATAGATTCAGCGGTATATGTTCTGCCGCATGTGGGACGTTCGAGCTCTATCCAGCGCTTACTGAATAGCTCCAAGCTCACGAGAGCCTGGCATCGGGACTCGAGTATCATTCACCCACCGAATAAATCGAAATGGGGAGTGTCAGACTATTGTCAGTATCCTGGGATCGGCGTTGCCGAACAATTCAATGCGTCGGGTTGCTAACGGTCCACACGGCGTGAAAAATGCCTAATGCCTCAAATCTATATCATATAGCATTGCGTGTGCATTTTCAGGCTGAAGGAGTCGTCAGTCGTGTAAACAAAATCTATGGTTGAAACGACCTTCCGAATTCCAACCTCGATCTTCAACATGAACTTAAATATTGTATTTCGAGTCCGGCCACCATAGCCCGTATTCACTCAGCGTTATCTACTTTATTGTGAGTCCTCCGCTGCCATCATCTTTTGAGGCAATCATTCGTATTCGTAGAAAGTTACTTATGTATGTGGCAAGAAGGAACAATGATTGGTCACCCGACTCCGAGCACCGCTTTATTTGGATTTGGATTTGGATTGCTTTGTCCCAGCCATGATCCATCCACACAGGTTACCGGCTCACCACATAAGAAAATTTCGGTGGACAACTTACGATAATCACCAACCCACTCTGAGATTTGCTAACGAGGCCCTATGGCACCGAGTACGACAGAGTCCGCTGGGGATTATGAGGTCGGCTATGGGTGAGGGGTCGGAAGAACATTCTCGATTGGACAGACATAACTTTATTTCGATAGTCTCCAGTTTGGAGGTTTAAAAGGTACTCGATGGCGGACGAAAGGATTGTGATTCCACTCCCTCCGTCTGGGCGACATCATGGAAACTTTTTCTACCTTACAAGCCGGATGGGTTCATTAGTACATCAGGAAATGTGCAAATTACTTTTGCTCTTTTAGGAGCGCTCCCAAGCGCTGTCAAGCTAAGAAAAGCTCAAAAAAGCTAGCAAGTCAAAAGCTGACAAGTTGACGTCAGTTTTGGCAAAAAGCTACGCCAAATTTAGCAGGGGCAATGGCCGGAAAAAGCTGATAAGCGACAAAAAGCCCAAATTTAAAGTTTAGGTTTACTGATGTAGGCGAGTTCACAGTGGGGAGGCGCAACACCTGCAAGCAGGTCCGGACGCTGACTAAGCGTACAGCCACTCAAAAAGTGGTAAATGTTACGTCGTACATATTGCCCCTTTGAAACGCAAGCTATGACCACTGTAAGTAGTATAAATGATAAATGTAATAGACAAGGTGACTATACTACCCAGATCTGCATTTTCTACTTGCTTTCAGCGACAGAAACCGTGACTTTCTGCTCGCCTTCTCATGTCGCGGCGGTATAGGAGCGCAATTACATAATCAAATTAGCGCGTTTTGCGTCGAATTTTGTACTGCAAATTTTGTGACGGGAAGTGGTCAGTTAGGTCCCAAATTTTGCAAGCACCCTCTGACAAACATTCTCCAGGGAGTGTAAAGTTTTGATTTTTCAAATTCAAGGTAGAAGTGTTGAATCTCAACTCTTACTCACCCTCGCGAGGCGATAATCGGAAAAATAGCTTTTAGACACCTCGCGCCTGACATTTTCCTGTCAAACTGTAGCTTAAATGGAAGGAACCAGGCCCTTGGGCGTGCAAAAAATCAATTGGACACAATCTGGGACCGGATGAGGGGAGGTACAAACATAGCCAAACACATCAGCCCTCGCGGGCATTGCGCCWTCACATCCAAATATGGTGCAACCCGCTTTTGGTAGTCTTACCCCCGCCATGGCCATCAAAAGACCTTTCGGATTCCTCGGACTCGGGCTGATTGTGACAGACGCAGGCACCCATCGTAACACATACCGGCCTCAAAACCTGTACAGCGTCGTTTACAGCGTCGTTTCAAGTTCTTCCTATCATCGAGTTGTCGATCGAGCCCCGAGCTGTCTGTAGTATCAACCGTAAACCTCCTTCAGTCGACCGAACTATTTATTCAGGTGCCTATTAACACATGTACAATAAAATATGTCTTGATTATCACCTCAAGCCAAACCACTCTCGGTAACGCTGGAGCTGCTCCTTGACCCAGGAGCAAATATTTCGCTGTCCAATTGGACTATCTGTAATCATTATGAGTAGAAGAAAAGAGAGCTTATTGAGTTGATCATCACTCACTCTGTCGTATAGAGCTTCCAACGCTTCTTTCCTCTTCTCGTTGCTCTCCAGAACCGTCCTAAGCTTCGAATCCAGATCTTCTTTCATCCCCTCATATTTAGCAGTCAACTCCTTCAGCTCATCCAAACGAACCGCGTTTTCCCGAGCGATTTCCTCGTTAAGCTTGAATCTTTCCTTCATTTCTTCGAGTCTTCGACCCCTGGACTCGTGCAATGAGCGAAGGAACGCCACCTCGTCTGCACAGGCTTGATAAACGGGGTTTCTATAAGGCATCGATCGATCAGTCAACGTATTTTGGTCAAGTCGACATGGATAACCGTACCTGGAAGACATGTCCTTTCTTTTCTGATCACATCTCACGACTTCAGGCTCAGTGACAAACCGTGTGAAGTACACGGACTGCAAAGATGTACCTGTCCAGGTCCTCGAGAGGGTGCAGCTGGGGCACGATTTGGTGATGGCCCCCTTTGGAGTCAAGGGCAGCAGGAGAGCGCAACACCCTTCACATAGCAAGCCATCTGGACGCATAGAATGAGATACCATTTGTTAGAATTACAAGACCACTACTACGCACCGCAGCAAGGGGTCTTCTTGACAG
Organism: Candolleomyces aberdarensis; assembly: GCA_004126415.1. Classification (NCBI taxonomy): domain Eukaryota; kingdom Fungi; phylum Basidiomycota; class Agaricomycetes; order Agaricales; family Psathyrellaceae; genus Candolleomyces; species Candolleomyces aberdarensis. The sequence continues at coordinate 2,350 of SDEE01001271.1, read as the reverse complement.
GTTGCTCCTCATTGAACAGCTGTCTTTCGCAGCCTGAGCAAGCCAAAGTCAAAGGGGTCTCTCTGTCCTCTAGCGAGTCTGGAGCATCCATTGCGGTGAGAATAGAAAATTAGTGACAGTTTGTTAGCGGGGTGGTGTAATTAACGACTTCCTTCAATCCAGCCGATTATATGCTATCTTTTGTCTTTGTATTTCAAATCCTTCGCGAACAGAAACGCATCCTTATATGTACACAAGGTCAACCATTATAATCGACAATATACAAGAAAAGGCACCAGTAATGGTGCCACAAGGGTGAAAGAGGCGTGCCTGATAAGTGCGAAACCGGCGGCGTCTATGGGCGCTTGTACATGTCGGAGGCTGCTTCCATGCTCACGATGGAGCGCCTTAAGAAAGTTGAGAACGTAATTTGGCCCAAATAGCAAGTCAAAGCGTGGTTGTCACCATTTTTGAGCTATATATGTCTCGCACTGCGCTGGTGAGTATCCGTTTGATCATCAGCTATTCCTTTGCCTTGTTCGCGAGGAGGTGGCGCCAAGCTATGCCAACGCAGATCAACAGAGAGAGCCCTTTGTACTTTGGACCATAATAGCCCGGTTGCTTACCGACGAAACGAGCAGAATCACCGATAGTAGCCACTCCTGGCGCTGATTTAAGTAATCGTCGAATTTCCAGCCCTGCACCCTGTTGTACGAGCCGAATGGCAACTTCTAGCGACCGTTACGAACTTACTGTGGCTTGTACAGGGTGCCAGCGCCCTCTGTTCTACGAGAGCGACTCGGATCTGAGGAAGACGCGCTGTTGTGGTGAGTGGGTTTAACATATCCGAGTCCCTTTGTTTGACCGTCTTCAATTTTCTTCTTGATCGATTTTGAACCAGACGCGTTAATATGCAGAGCCTGCGTGGCGACCGTCCTTCCTTTGAGTCCAGGCAGCTCCAAGATTGAGAAGTGTCCTGCATGCACGACTGTTGGTACATGGACGGAAGAGACACTACAACTCGTACACATGAAGTTCCAATACTCAGAACGTGACCACGTAAAACAGAAAGATCTGGGTGTAGTGTGAGTGGCTACTATATACGCCGGCTACGAGTCAGGTTCAGTACCTTACGGCTTTTCACATTCGCAGTGATACCCAGGCTCCCGCCCTCCAGGAACTGGAGATTCTTCGTAAAATTCGGGAAGAACTGGCTTGGGAAGTTGCGAGTCTACAGGAGCAGCAGGAACTGAATGAAGAAGCGCTAAAACACTACTGCTCTCGCTACAAAGGTTTGACGGAGACGGCTAAGCGATACCAAGATTTGAAAAGCGACATCGATCATAAAATTAGTCTCTTGCAAGACATGAATGGAGTCTCGTCCAGGCGGGTGGACAGGTTGTATGAGGAGGCACTGTGAGATCCAGGGAGCGTGTTCTCGTAGTCACGCAAGACGAAGGAACCAGCTATGGAGAACATGTAGATGTGTATTGGTTTTTATATCCTGATAGTACCAAGTTCGAATGATAATTGTGTAGTAACCACGATTAGAGAGAAAACGATCGCTCAAACTGAGCAGCGAAGATCGTAGCGACCAAAGGCGCTGTTAACGGCCTCATTGAGCGCGTGAATGGCTTGCGCGACATCTTGAAGGAGGATCAAATGCTGATACAGAGACCGTCAGCTCGACCACAAAAACTGACTGTAAAGGATGAATCTTACATCGCAAGGCGGAGGCGAAGGGAGATCACGGCGTTCGATATCCACGTCCGCCCGGAGTTCCTCGCTGTCGGGATCATGCATGGGATAGTCCTCGTCATTACTGGCAGAAAAGTTGGTAGAGGTGGTATAGTTGGTAGTGGGGAGATGGTGACCGGGAGTATCGAGATGCATAAGGACGAAGGTCGGTTGACTACGGTCTTGGTCGTCCTGGTTGCGAGGACGTTGAACGTCTTGAGTATAACTGAACGACTCGTCGCCGTCCTGATCGTACTGAGAGCGACTGAGCGATTCGTATGGGTACCGAATGTCCTGGCCGAGAGGGAATTGGACCTCCTGGGGGTGCTCGCCTTGAGACCCGTGCTCCTTCTCGTCCTCGTCTTGGTGTTCGTCCCAGATCGGGGAATGGCAGAGCCGAGGTGTGCTCCCTCCCAGAACCCCATGCACCGATGCCGATGCCGATGCCGATGCCGAAGGAGAGACGGCCTACGCTCACGATGTCAGTCGAAGATTGAATAACGAGAGGGAGAACAGACCCTCGGCGTCGAAGGCAGACTAATGGTGGACGCTCGCGAACTGGAGGCAGCCCGTGCCTTAGGAGAACGGATGGGAGCGTGTTTGACGCCCTTCAGGCTTGATTTCGACCTCTTAC
>SDEE01001270.1:0-10308 GCA_004126415.1 Candolleomyces aberdarensis | reverse complement strand
AACAAGAAATCGTTGACCATTCTGATAGACGCCAACAATCCGGCTAACAATGCCGGGCGAGGGTTCAACGTCAACGTGTTCTGCCTCGTTCCTCAGAAGCAGTTAAAAGTTCACAACGTCTGCCCACAATCTCTTTTCAATCTCCTACCACCGGCACCTCCGAAAAACTGCTTAAATCTGTCTGCTCACTCGCATGACTGACCTTTCTCAACCCTGGTGCATGATACGGACGAAGACTGATAGTACAACCCAAACGCCTACTGCTGTCGACCAACAGGATTCGAACCCGATGACCGCCCTCACCAACGTCGCCGTCGAAGGAGAGAGAGACGAGACGTATTACTGGGATACCGTCAAATTTCTGGTACTATCTCTTTCTGTAGATCAGAAGATCGGCATGGTCCTAACTTATTCTTTCCCTTAGGTCGAAGGCTGCATCTTCAAAGTACCTCGATATCAGTTCGTTATCGGATCTACCTACTTCGCAGAGAAGCTTGGATCCACAGAACTGGGCGATAACGAGAGTAATGAAGCTCCCTTAACACTTGAAGGGGCTACTGCCTCTCAATTCCGAGCTTTTCTCAAGTTGTTGTTCCCAATGTGCGCGATCTACGATATACCGTGACAATGACTGCCGCTTACATCTATTCTCCTCCAGCCATACGACGTCCACGACTCTGAGTTTCACAAAGGATGAATGGCTCGTTATCCTCGAACTATCCACTCTTTGGCACTTCCACGACTTTCGTAAGCTCGCGAAGGAGCACCTCGAACCTCAGCTAGATGATCCGATCGAACGAATCGTTCTCGGTCGAGCGGCGTACGTGCCAAAATGGGTATCAAGCGGCTATGAGGCTCTTGTCACCAGGCCAGAGTGTATCAGCGAAAGGGAGAGCGAGCGCATTGGCCATCTGACCACGGTTCGCCTATATATCCTTCGCCACGAATGTGCCTTGGACTCGGTCACCTCGAGATTCCGCGAGGAGATAAATGAGCTGGAACAATTAGAAAGTGGTCATCGTACCTTAGAGGAAGAGCTTCGAGCAGCAGAAGAGGCGAGAATCGCTCGAGAGCTGGCAGTGAAAGAAGAACAGAGGCTGCAGGAAATAAGGGCGCTGGAAGAGGCGGAGCAGGCACGGTTAGCAGTAGAGGAGGCTGAGCGGGCAAGGGTAGTAGCAGAGGCGGCTGAGCGTGCAAGGATAGCAGCAGAGGAGGCTTGGCGGGCAAGGGTAGCAGCAGTACAGGCTGAGCAGGAAAGATTAACAGCAGAGGGCGCTGAGCGAGCACTACCTGCAGAGGAGGTTAAGGCATGCGGAGCAGAAGCAAGTGGGGCAGTAGGAGKAGGTTGCCCAGTAGAAGCAAGTGGGGCAGTAGGAGGAGGTTGCCCAGTAGAAGCAAGTGGGGCAGTAGGAGTAGGTTGCCCAGTAGAAGCAGGTGAAGCAGCAGAGGGGAATGGGCGAGCAAATGCGGGTGGGGCAGCAGAGGAGGCAGAGCAGGCCTGGCCGGGAGAGTATTTAGAAGCAAACCCAGAGCCGGTGCCACAGCCAAAATCAAAAAAAGAAAGGTTGCGGGAAAAGCGGGCGAGGATTGCAGCAAGGGAGGCTGAGCGGCTGAAGGCAGAGCAGGCGATATGAGAGGCAGAAGAGTGGGCTCGGCTAGAAGAGGAGGCTGAGCTGGCGCGCCTGGAAGAAGAGGCAGCGGAATTGCGCCGTGGAGCCGATGAAGCGGAAAGACGCGCAGAGCACGCCAGGAGCTCGAGAAGGTATACGTAGTGCTGTCACACCTCGAACATCTTGGTCTGTTCAGTTCTAATGACGCTCTTACACTCATACATGTTGGCGTCAAAACCATTTCTCTCTTCGTGGTTTTCATGTATTTGTACTTGATTTTCAGCTATGAAACTGGGCATGGCCCTTCGAGCCTACATCGGGATTAGAGGAAACTCGATATGATTGGGACTTCTTCTACTGAGCCTCGTGCATAGTACCATGCTCTTCCGTTGGGTCGCGTTGCCGACCACTAAGTCTCCCTCGAGTCCCGCCGAACCACTCTACAATGGTGTTTGATATTCTCTATATCTAGAATACCTATGATGATTCCACACGTATCTATACAACAGTGATATACGAACCTAAGTATCCTACCGTCTAGGCCCAAAAACGTTCTGCACGAAAGACCCCCCTCTGGCATGTTGTTGCTGTTGCTGGGGTCGCTGTGACATCTGCGTAGCAGCTGCAGACGGCCTCCCAGGCTCAAGCCTGAGCGACCCTCTAAACAACTCTCCAAACCTCGAGTTCCTCAGGCTCTCCGGGATTATGCTGCCTGCCCTGAAATGATGCCTTGATTCTCCAGGGTCTCTAGGATCCGCGGAAACAGTAGTGCTTGGCTGCACTACCACGACAGACTCGGGCTCGTTAACGTATGTCCCCATCGTCGGGTCGACGTAGGATACGTCTTTAGTTGGGAGGAACGGGCCAGGGAAGAAACGGTGTTGGGCGTATGCAAAGACGGGTGTAAGGGAAAACGACACGCCTAACAAGACTTGGGTGATGAGGGGGGCTTCGTAACCTGTTGAAAGTATGTCCTATAGGGTTTGAACCACGGCGTCAGCATGAGTATGAGTTAGTGAGGCTAAAGGAAGATGCACTAACGACGATGTGGTTACTATTTCGGTCGAAGAGGTAGCGGAGGCCCCTGCTCATCCCTTTCTGTCGGTTGATGATCAGGTCAACACCGAGAAAGACGAAGAATGTTCCGATAGATGCGCAGCCGAAGACCTAGTAATGTCACCATAAACAGAGTCAGCGAAGGGCCGGGAATCCCAAACAGTAGATCCGACACTCACTACACTCCACCTTTGCGTCCTCTTCCAAACCACCATCACCCCCGTCACCACCCCACAAGCCGCAATCAGACCCCAATTCGCATAATACTGCTCCAATCCAGAAGCCAAAAGCTCCGACTTGATAATAGCAAGTCGGACACCAACCGAAAGACCACCAAGGATCCCAATAATCACCATACCGATGTGCATGCCAAATCGTAGGAAGCCTATGAGAGCACCGAAGAGGAAGAATCCTAGTACGACGAGGATGATGACGAGGTCGTTGAGTGAGTCGGGGCCCATGGAATTGACTATAGATGCCCATGCTATTGAAAGGGAGCAACCATGAATAACTGGTCGTGGTATGGTAAAGGAGAGAAGACACGTACTACCCAAAGCCGCAGCCGCACCCATCCCAACACCAGCCGAAAACCTTCCTCCTCTGAAACCCGCAAGCATCATAGGCAGCCCAACCACGGCGCAAAAAACGATCCACAGGACGGCGGGAGCGTCAAAGTCCTGTCCAGCGCCATCGGAAGCAACTCCTTGAGGTATCTCTCGAAGTGTATCGGCGTTGAGTGCTTCCAGACCGCCTGTTGAGTTGGTTCGTAGGACAAACTTTTCGCGTCGAACGAGTCTGTGGGGGTGTTGCTCCTGAACCTGTGTTGATGCAGACGTGGATGGGAGGACGTATAAATAGGAGTAGGGGGAGGCCTCTAGGGAAGCCGAAGGGGACAACGTGGGTGCTGCTTGAACAAAGCACAGCAACGACAGCAAATGAATGACGATATAAACGAATGTGATTCTTTTAAAAGAATGGAAGGTGGCCATCTTCAAAAAGTGGCCTCAATTAAGAACGAAAATCAGAGGGAGGAGGGAAGAAGAGAAACCACCGGACCCCTCTTGTGAAAGGGATAAATATGAGATACAAGCGAGGCCTGAGAGCAAGGGGTTTATGCGGCACTGCCAACAAGGTGTTCGGTGCTTCGAGCTTAAACTTCTGAGTCCAAACGGGTGTATGGGGGATTATAAAGAGGGATTCTGGAATCAAAAGAACGGAGGAATTTGCATGGGCGTAACGGTCGGGGAAGGGGAAGAAAGAAGGGTGTATGAAAGAATCTGTGGGAAACAATAATCACCATCGTGTTGTTGAAATTGTTGTTTCGGACGTGTCGGTGTCGCGGTTGCACTCCGTCGTGAAGGAGAACCAGATGGATAGTGATGTCACCGACCCTTAAGGTAGTACGAATTTGGACACTTGGGGGACGACCGTATCGCCATTAATTGATGTTCAAGCGGTGATACATTGGTGAACGTAGAGTCGACAGCACTGTAGATTGAAGTACTGTAAACGTTTCCCCAGCAGCAGTGGTGGAGAGATTGCGTGATCTAGGTGTGATGATCTATAGGCATGATGAACAGCTGAAATAACTATCAAAACAAACACGTTAGCAATGAGTTTCAGCAATCAACAGAAGCAAAATGGAGAAAGCTCAGAGCCGCGCAGAAGCGGACTTCGCATAACGATCTCATACCCCGGGCAAGCCAACGCCAGACACCCAGCCGAACCAGCCGCAAATCAGCCCCTCATCGAAAATGACCAGATCCCGGCTCTGTAAGCACACAACCACACAAACAAGCGTTGTTCTCTGGCTTGAGTGCTGTGAGCATGCAGATTGCATCTATCGTCCGTACATGAATAGAAAACCACATCTAGAGACCACCCAACGCGAAGTGTGAGCTAAATTCGCATAGGCTTGGCGAAGAAGACGGAGAGTTGTACGACCCTGCCTTTACCGCTCGACCGTGGTTCTCGGGGCCGGAGCAGTCATGGTATAATAAGAGTCTGATATATCAGGTAAATGTCTGTCCAGCCTTTACATGCGCCATGTAGGACCTTGACAAGGCGTATGGGGATTGGACAAGTTCGGAGCGGGTTTTGGTTCGAAGAGGGGAGATATAGTGCGGGAATTCGGGTTTGGGGTGGCGCTTGGCTTGGATCCAGAGTCGACCCTTTTACTAGGACATCTTTGCAAAAAGAATGAACCATAATGGGCACTCACCTTTATTTTAGCACCATTCCAACTCGAGCTTCTGTGTGGTCGAGAACAAGAGGTGATTCCGGTGAGTTGACGCCAGAATCAATCATGTTCGTGGGAAAACATGTGTCAGCGACTCCGCGACGTGGGCAACGTCGAACACGTCGGCCAGCTGCTATTCCGCCAGAAAATCTACTCTTCTAGCCACCATGAATTTGTTCAGGCTATTCGGTACGTCGCCAATCAGCCTCACCGCTCGTCCAGAAATCTCACTATTAACCCCTCTGTGCCTTGCTTGCAATGTATAGGTGACCTCTCGCATCTGGCGTCCATATTCATCCTCCTGCATAAGATCTACACGACCAGGTCATGTCGAGGTGGGCTTTCATTTCTAGCGGCGGTCTGCCAGAGATATAGGCGGTTGCGTCAGGCGCTCTGCAGACCCCAAACACCAGGACAAACGCTAAACGCAAATCCCAGGTCTTTCGTTCAAAACCCAGGCACTCTACTGTGCCGTCTTCATCACCCGTTACCTTGACCTTTTCTACCACTATGTCTCCGCCTACAACTCGATCATGAAAGTATTTTTCATCGCAAGCTCAGGCTACATCCTCTACCTCATGAAAATCAAATACCGGTCAGTTGTTTCCCCCCCAATTCGTCTCGAGAAACATTGCAATTGACTTGTCATATGCTATGACGTGTTTCATTCATGACGCGCCTCCAGACCCACACACGACCCCTCGATTGACACCTTCAAAGTCGAATATCTCGTTGCCCCAAGCCTCATTCTCGGCCTCATCTTCAACTACAACTTCTCCGTCACCGAAGTCCTTTGGTCCTTCTCCATCTTCCTCGAGAGCGTCGCCATCCTCCCGCAACTCTTCATGTTGCAGCGGACCGGTGAGGCGGAGACGATTACCACACATTATTTGGCTGCTCTTGGAGCGTATAGGGCGTTGTATATTCCCAATTGGATTTATAGGTGCGTCCTGGTTCCTTCCGCCATACCCGTGTACTTCGCCGGCGGCGGCTTCCAACTCCCTGTCACTTGAACAAAACACTCATTCTTTTCCTTGATAGATATTTCGCCCAAGGCACCGTTGACCCAATCGCTGTCGTCGCCGGCATCGTCCAAACCGGCTTGTACCTTGACTTCTTCTATGTCTACTTCACGAAGTACGTCACTCCTTCGCTGCTTTTCTCTCTAATTAGATTCTAAATCTCTCTCCTCTACCCTGAACAGAGTCTTGCAAGGCGAGAAATTCGAGCTTCCGGCCTAAGCTCCCTCTGCCTTATCCTCCCCTGATTACCTACCACTCTGCACCTGCATATACACGTATATGATGTCTTCATGTCGATGATTACTCGTAATGATGATTGTAATTCCCTCCGATCCGTGTCCAGCTAGTTGTAGTAGGTACGAGTAGTAGATTAGCTAGTTTTTCAACGAAATATCTATATTTATTCAAAGCAGCACGCACCGCGGTATCTGTTCGGACCAAGTAGGGTATATTGGGATACATTTACGGCTTCAAGCTTGCACTCAACCTCTCGTCTCGACACAACACGTCTGTGGGATGCAACGTACTGAATGTACTATGTCTTCCTCAAACGAACTGAAAGCAAACAAAGACACACATCCGTTACTGGCTACGCCCGGGAGACTCTAATAGACGCGACGCGCCGAGGGTTTCCTTATTGAGCCCTCAAATTCAACCTTTCAACCGACGCTTCTCCTCCTCGAGCCAGACTCATGGCTCACAGCGCTACTCTCTCCCGGTTCCTCTCGTCCAATGACCCACCCACCTCCTTGGAAGCGGCGACTCTCCAAGCAGAAGTCGACGAATTGCTGAATCGAATCTCGCAGCTGGAGGACCAAGTTCACGCGCGTCGCGGTGCCCTGTCTGCTATCCGACGCGTACCTGGCGAAATCTTGGGGGAAATTTTCATACACGCCCTCCCACTCATTGGCACTTCCACTCTGGACTCGAAGGGCCGACAGAGTCTCATCCATTTGAGTTTAGTATGCAAGAAATGGAGGGGGGCCGCGCTTGTGTGCCATCGTTTGTGGAGTAGCCTGCGCGTTGAGGGACGCGAAATATCTTTCGTTGGGATAAAGTCTTGGATGGTGCGGTCGGGGAGGATACCCAAAAGACTGGAAGTGGTGCTGGAAAAGAAAGAAAAAGACGAGGACGAAGAGAGAGACGAGGGAGAAGACCAGGACAAGGAAGAGGACCAGGACGAAGAAGAGGACCAGGACGAACAAGAGGACGAGCAAGAAGATGAGGAGGACATGGAGGAGGGAGAGCAAAGCGACGAGGATAACTGGGAGGAGGAAAACAAGAATGTGCAGTCTAGTGAGGACGTCCTCGCCCAGCTCTTGACCAGCGGCGTGCCTCTGGACCACTTTGGTGTCATATTGTCAGATCCAGAGGACCTAGAAAGTCTTTTGAACTCCCTTGGGGACCCGGACGCCTCCGCCAAACCTCGTCCATGGGACGGCATCAGATCACTCAGCCTCGCTTTCGAAGACGACTGTCGGTTGGACGAGCCAAATGTTCTGGGATCCTTGTTCCTCCGCCTTCCAGAAACCATCACATCCTTCGAGTTACACTTAACCGACAGCGACGCGCTCTCTGTAATCGAGGAGGATCTGCTATTCCACAAATCCATTTTGCATCTCCCTGAAAGCCTTGCCAAGAGGTTGACGTCGTTTTCCATTTCGTGCGACTGGGGTGCCCAGCACCTGTTTACCCTCCTCGAACACTGCGTCAACCTGGAAATTTTGATCCTCGATTTCAAATACATGGAATGCCTGTGGACGGCGGACTACATCGAGTATCTCGAGATGAACTATCTCCCCAGAATCAAGCTCCCCAAACTCCACACCCTGCGCTTGCGCGATGTACCTCCCGATGTTGTCCAATTCCTTTGGCATCTAGAAGCCCCGGTTCTGGCCAATTTGGATTTCAAGTTTGTTGATGACGGCTACAATATTGACTTTGATTATGAGGCTCTGCTCACGTTCCTCACAACCCAGTCAAAATGTGCCGCAAAACTGAACTCACTTCGCCTTGCCGGTGATGTGAGGTCGGACCCCGAAGAACTTTCTCTCATTCTAGACGAGCTTCCAGCTTTAACTCATCTTGCTCTCGACAATGTTTTGTTCAACGATGACGAATATCTCCTTCAAGCGCTCAAGAAACGATGCAGAGGCGGCATCCTTCGTGATCCAGAATCGTTTCTCCCAAGCCTCAGAGTTTTAGAGCTCATTGGTCAGGTTGGACAAGACAACTTCCACGACCTCTCCGGATTTCTTACTTCAAGAGAACAGACCCTTCGCTCTCAAGATGACAGACGCCTCAAAGAGTTGGTTGTGGCTTACTCCAACTTGAAGCCGAAGCCTCCTCCGGATCTCGATGCTTGGCAAAGGAAATTTTTGAAGAGTGCCATAGTCGTTAACATTCACCCTCTACGCTAACTGCTATGTACATTTGCTTTCGGTTTCCAATCCTTTTTGGTCACATGTGATAGTATACGGGACATTCGAAATGGTGGATCTGTGCGATGCGGCTCCGGGCTCGATTTGATTCTAGTACTGGATGTCATTGACAAGGGCCAGGATTTGTGTTTTATGGACCGGAATACTATTACATATGACATGAATCACTGTGACAGACCATCGGTCGGCTGCTGCTGTGTCCCCCTTTGTTGAACCCCTTGTCTTGTTGATGAACTTCGAGAAAAATATAATCGGCTCTCATCTCGTTCAGGCGCTGAGCTCAATCAAACTCGACCTGAGACCTCTGATTTCCTTGATTTTTCGGCAACGCCCACTATATCCGTTCGCCATCCAGTGTCTTCAACGCACGGCTAGCCCCTGTCCAGCTCCTTACCATTTGCGATATCCCCCTCAAGGATGAACGATCTTTGAACATGGCGACAAAATGTCGTGGGATAGCCCAGAAACCTCATACCAATCCAACCGTGCCTCTTCCTAATCTCATTGGCAAATTAACCTGCACAGACCGAGCGTATTATCACCATGGACACTCGTTTGTTTGCCTTAGAATTACTCTGATGTTTTCAGTCCGGGGAGTGGTGGTCTGAACAGTCTTTCTAGGCCGCACAAAGGAAGCAGACCAATCTAGTTGATGTAACACTATGGAACCCATAGCGTGCTAAAGTCCCACAGCGAGGGGGTGAAAAGTCGTAGTCACCAGGTTTAGGAGTGAAAAGGTGGTGAAATCCAATCTAGTGACATTCACCACGGAGCACTGGGTGAATTCCATTCACCATGTAGACTCGTAATTTTGACGATCGGGTTCTTTCCATGGTGAAAGTCACATAAAAACATGGTGAATTGCAGTTTGACATGTACTTAATCATCTCGAACATGAACCGACTGCTGGATTGCACCAGTACGGTCAATAATCGCCCACTTTGAACCAGTAGGAACCCTCCCAATCAAGCACTGTACACACGTCATGTCCACTACTTCTATCCTTCCCATCTTTTGATAAATCGGCATATTCATTGAATTTCGGGTCTCGATCTCGCACCGACGCACAGCAGCAAGGATGTATATTGCTCCGGTAAGCAGACTTGGGTCGTCTTCATCAAGCTCGTGTGCGGGAGGAAGTTTGACCACTAAGATATGGAGAAGTTGGCCAAAGAATGCAGTGGGAGTGTCACTGTAGACAGGCGCAACTGTACGTCGATTTTCGTGGATATCGACAAGTAGATCATACTGGAGAACGGGAACTGCTGTAAGTGCGAGAATGAATACGATGATATTGCTGCGCTCACCCGAATAAACGTTGAGTCTCGCCGATCCTCTGAGTTAAAATTGAGTGATGCTGCGCGCATATCATCTCCATCCCCCAACCGCCGCACCCGAGCCCACTGCTCGACCCTGTCCATTGACAAATACTTACGGATTGTGGTCATTGGCTTATTGAACCGTGTTGACAAACAGGCAGCAATTTTTGGCTCCATGGATGCTGGGACAGTTGAGCCAGGTTTTCGTGGGTGCAGTAAAATGCACGTCGGATCTGCGAAAATGCGGTGAGGCTCGAAAGTCAGTCGAAAAGCAAACTGAGCTTACACGATGCATGCGAGAATGAGTTGGCTATCTCGCTTGATTTTGGGCGCTTCAAAGATAATCGGTCAAAAAGATTATACTTGATCTTGATTTGTGCAAGCTGGGCTGATGCAACGACGTAGTTGTCAAGGTTGGCAAATGGATATCGACGACTGCGGATCGCTGGGAGAAGTCTACCGCAAAAGCGTTCTGTGGGGAATGCCCATGACACCCAGACAGGCCCAGAGCTTTCGATACTGTCAGGAATGTGAAGGACGGCGTGGATTGTCAGCGGGCAGAAAGGTAGTCGGTCAGGTTGGTATTGGTAGTAGAGCCTTAGAAATCAACTTCAGAAGACA
>SDEE01000127.1:0-92607 GCA_004126415.1 Candolleomyces aberdarensis | reverse complement strand
GCGCCAATGAATTCGCTTTGGAGCTTCAGCAACCAAACAACCCGATTTGGTGAAAATTTTGCCTATATATAGAAGTACCACATGGCGTTTTTCACCAACGGTTACGAGGGCGTGTGTTAAATCAGACTATACATGTGAGTGTCCTCTTCAAGACTCAAAGAGTCTAGACACGAACTCGTTTAGTCTGACTACGGGAGACTAACAACGCCATAAATTTTTGGTTGATTGCGTACTAGAAGTCAAGCCGAGGGTAAACCCTTGAAACATAMATACTCTKATWAGTTTTAGATCTCACTCTGGCACTCAGAGAACCACGGAAAATACGTTCTCCAAGATATCGGTCCTTGCCTTCTCCAATGCAGAAGACGTGACTCGGAGGCCTCTCGCTTGGTGTGGAACTGAATTCAATGGACTGAGAGAACGCGCACCGTCTCGTATCACATATTTCCATGGCTTCCGACAACTCACATTGAGCCCCACAGACCAGCAAGCAGAGTCTGCGCACTGAAGAAGGTGGGACCACTGAGTCAGCTTAGGGCGTCCTACCTATATCTATTGGACTGGTACAAGCTATGCTTGACCTCCAATCCCTTACCGTGAGCTGGGGGAGGCACACTCATTGTGCCAGTTTAAATTTGGGCCTCCAAGGACTCTTTGTATCGGATGCACACGAGGGAACTTTTTTGATGGGGTTGAAGATTATCTAGAGTCATGTCTGCCGTGCAGAGAGACTCTTTCTGAGTCCGTGCTCACAATGGAGGACACAAAGGAAGAAGGCTGCGTGCTCAACTTGGTAAATATCAATTCTACTTTTGCATTCTCCTTGGATTTGGATGACGGCCGATATAGAAATGCAGTCTGTAGAGGAATCCTTGAGCCTATGCTTCACGTACCACCGAAAATCTGATTGCTGCCCCGCTACGTATAGCTTCAACGGCCACAGTTGGGGTTTGCTGCGGTGCCAATCATTATGCTCTTAATGGGGATACTTATGAGCGTGTGGGAATTTTGACCACGGTCACATGCCGAAAGACTGTGGCCAATTTGGGCGAACGTGTTGCCTTTGACAATGACCACCATCGTTTTGCCTGGTGGGAGCTCGTATTGAGGTCCAAAAGGTGATAACCAGTATCATATAAAGGGTGCCACCCGGTCATGTAAGTTTCTCTTCCCTCACATCCACCACCTCCCTCACATGCCTGCCAACAGCGCCGCCAGTTCGCAATCTCAGGAGTCTGGTCACGGTGCACCGCAAGCTGAGAGCGGCCCTCAAACTCGCTCTAGACGTAGACCCGCTCGAACATTACATTCTCTTCCTTCTGCCAGAGGGAGCTCCCCTGCCCCTCCAGCTCCGGGAAGTCGACGAGACAGAACTTCCCGTGGGACTCGTGTCTTATCGCTGGGAGACGTCGAGAGCGGCTCTGTGAACGGATATCCATCTCTGCCTCGTATCTCTGAATTTTTTCCCTTTGTATCGAGCCCACTCACCAGAGAAGCTCCTACCGCCGGTCCTCTTCAGCCCCCTTTATCCTCGAGTGCTTCACCTACCGTTTCCTCTCCACCTTGCGACCTTGATTCTGCCGTCTTATCAACATACTTGCGACGAACCATCAAGATGTTTAACGCCTCTCAGGATGCATCCACTCCCCATCGTAAGCACTCTCAGACCGGGGCGGCCACCACTGCGTTGTCGACAAGGAAAACCGCCCTGCATGAGGAACTTTCATCCCAAACCGACATACCTACATGCTCAGCGGAACACGTGAGGAGTTTATACCTCAATGAGGTGACCGACGATGAAATTACGAAGTTCCTGAACGAAACCTCATTCTACAATAATGGCCGCTGGACGTTGCCCCCTTCCGAAGATTTAAAGGAGGTCGACCTTTACGCCCCCTACGTCAACATCGCCAACGACATCGTGACTCGCATTCGTGGCCCCCGGGCCAATAGCCGCCGAATTGCTGTGGACTCGCATGCAACTCAGCTTGCACACGAAGAGGAAGAGCAAACCACCGCATATTCCTCCCCCGATATAGTGATCAAAGCGACTGGTTCGTCATTCCAGATCCCGCAAACAGTGAAGCGGAAGGCAGGAGACCTCGGGTTCTCGAATATTGCTTCTTGCTTTGACGGCAAGGTCGATGGAAATGTAGGGGAGAAGGATGTCCAGCAGCTCGGAATCTACTCTCGGTATGACCTTGTCACCATCACATAGTGTTCTCTAATCTAAAGCATGCTTTCCACAGGCAAATTTTCATCCACCAGCCAAACCGCAAATTCGTTCGAGCTCTAATTCTCACCGAAAAGAGATTTCGTCTATTCCACTTCGACCGCAGCGGCGCAGAGTGCTCGCCTTACTTCAACGTCCACGACGAAGCACACCTCTTTGTCCGACTCATCATGGGCCTCTCTTCCCACGATGAGGCTGTTCTCGGGTTTGATACTACCATACAATGGAAGCACGAGGACGGGAGGAAGTACCACGGAACCATCACTGTTGAGCACGACGGTGAAGTGAAGGTGTATACCCTCAATGACCCAGAGCCTATCTTCAAGCGTTACACTATCCGGGGCCGAGCAACAACCTGCTGGGAAGCGACTGACGAGTTTGACAACCGCGTCGTCATTAAGGACTCGTGGAGGTCGCATGACAGAACACCCGAGCACGAGTTCCTCTCAGAGGCGAAGAGACTTGCCCAGGAACGCGGAATTGAACTACAAGGGGTTGTCAATATGCTCGCTTACCAGGAAAATCTTGCTCAAACGACCCAGTTTCGTGCTCAGCCTCAAGGGGGGCTTGATGCTCACCATCGTATCCAATCCCGAATCGTCATGCCTGCGTATGGTAGCCCCATACATGGGTTTCGCACCCGGCTCGAAGTTCTTTATGCGTTCCGCGATGTCATTGCTGGTCAGTTACTTCCCCCACTCATTGTTTCCTAGGCTGACAACAGCTTTTTCAAATAGGTCTCCGAAATCTAGTTTGCGTCGAGCTTATACATCGTGATGTATCAATCAACAACATCTTGCTTAATGAGGGAGGGAAGAAAGGCAATCGAGGCATTCTGATTGACCTCGATATGGCCATGAGAGCCGGGCGCTCGAAAATGAGTGCGGATTTCCGAACAGTGCGTTTTGCGTTTGTGACCTCAGCCCCAACCTATCATCTGACTTCATTGCAGGGTACCCGAATGTATCAATCGGTTGCGGTCCTCTGGAGCTGTACGGTTGATGAGGGTGACGCGCCCCCCCACAATCACCTGGACGACCTCGAGTCCTGCTTCTACGTGTTTGTTCATCTGGTGTTCCTCTACGTTGCTCCAGGAATCGAAAGTACTACTCCCCTCCCCATCGATAAATGGGACAACGTAGACCCCGAGATTGTTTACCCATTTAAAGAGTCGTTCGTCAATGGTGCCATTAAATCCTCCCTCGTCTCACCATTTTGGGGAAAGGAGATACTCGCCTTGATCAAAAATCTCCAGCTCTTCTTCAGGCAAATTCTCCGAGAGAAGGCGGAGTGGGATGACGCTTTTCATGATCCAGAGAGGCACAAGGCCCTCGTCAAGATATTGTTGGAGAACATCGAGCAGCATTACGACCATGTTCTCAATCTTTTCGATACTACAATTGCTGAGATCGAAAAGATTGACCTTGCAGCAGGATCTGCCAACACTCTCCCCACCGCTACACCTGCATCCGCGAATGGTTCAACCTCTGTTCGCCGCTCCTCGCGTTTGGGGTCAGGTGATAGGGGATCCAACGCCGTAACGGAGTCCCGTGGCCAGAAGAGGGTATCTCGCGACGAGGATGACGATGGTCCTCTTGACGAGCGTCCCCCCAAGCGTGCAACCCCTGTGGCTTCGTTGGCGGACGCCGATGGTAATTGAATTTGCCGTTGATTCGGCCTCTTAGAGCTAATCAACTGGTCTCATTTTATATCTTGTGCTTCTCTCTATTTTCTCTCTGTTTGTTTTGCGTTATATAATCTCGCCGCTATTAATTATATATTCTTTCACCACCTTATGCCCTTCCTTTGTGTTCCAACCAATAGCCAGTACTTAAGCTATGTTCTTTCATGTATCCAAATACACGATTTGAACTTTAACATCAACTATAATGCCCCCGAGAATGAAGGAGATTTACTCTCGCGTACATCTGAATCAAGTAAGTATCTACACGCATAGAACGAATGGAGTCTGCGTCGAGTAGATCGCTCCTAAGGTCTGACCCTACCTAGCCAATTGTTCCGCACGGCCAGACGGATTGAGTTGTACGGTCAATCGCACATGATGTAGGACTGGTCTGTCATCCTTCCCTGCAAACGTTGGTGGTTACGACCGAGTCTGCCCTTCAACAAGACCCATTTCTAGATGTATTCAGGACCTCAAAAGTTCAAATCTCTCTTTCTTTCTCGTGAGTTGAATAGCAAGGTAGCCCACCTGCACAACACCCTCTTGACTCCTGGAATCTTTCATGAAAAAGAGACGTCCACGTATCAGCCGACTTGACTAACTGATTCGATGCCTACTCTAATCTACTAAGCACCGACCATGAGTTGACCTCCAAGGACGTTCCTCGGACTGGTCATCGCGGCCCTATGATGCAGAACAGGAGCTTGCGAGGCAGACTGACGAACTCTGTTAAGGTTCAGGAAGGGCATCGTTTTACGAGAGCCTGAGAAATCGCCCGGTTGACAAGGGTATCAGACGAGCCGGCCAGATGGGTATATGTGGAGCCAACATTTCCTCTTAACCACCACCATCCCCCTGAGAGAAACCCCCCAAAAATTATCTTTGCCTCCCACTTGATATGGTTTTTAAGGATTCATCATGTTTCGATTTGGTGTACTATATTAGCATCACCGAAGATAACCAGCTTCGCAAGATCGTCTGCCGGAGCCTGGGCAATATCATAACACCAGAGGCGGCCAGCTCATAGGTGGACCCCCTATACCAAGATCTATTCACATCAGCTGAGATAGAGGATATCCTGGAATTATCGCGATGGAAGGTGAACCAGAATCCCTGACGCCCCTTCAGTTGTGATGCACCTCCACGACCCAATCCGACGTATCGTCAACTCCACCGTCTCGGGCCACCTCAAACATCCGGTGCTCGCGAGACTATCTTTTTCCAACTTCAGCGAGAAGAAAATGGTGAGAGTGAACAGCCCGCCTCACCTGGGATCGTCATCAGGGCAACCGGTCCCTTGCCCCCTTTACCGACCATATGCGGGATTCTTCAACGTCGCCGTATGGTTCAGTATCGAACTGGCGTCTCACTTTGTTGTCGTACGACTCTCAAGGGCTCTTGCATCATATCTGGCCTGCTTGCTTTCTACGGTACCGACGTTGTGCTACCCAGATTAATTCGCAGAACTTTGAATATCATCATCTTATTTCCGATGGTGCGGATGATTCGGAACTGAGACCTTACTCGTATACAGGGCAATAATACAGATTACATACTCCTCTAAATGGTCTACCGCTGCTGCACAAACACAGAATAGCAAGGATCGCGGGTGGAGGAAGCGACGTCGGGATCAGCAAGGGCATTCATTGACATGCGAAAGTACTGGTGAGGTTCCTGATTCCAATTCTAGTTCTCTAGGCGCTCTAATGTCACAGAATATGAACTGTACCCAGGACTGCTTCAGAATCGCCGCATAAGTCGCTCAATTATGGCGAACCTACGACGAGTGAGTGTCATATCACTTCCTGTGCTGTACCGGGAGAACCCAGCCTGTCGCATTCATTGATGGAAGTTTTTCATCACTATCTCGAGAACCCTTTCTCATAGTGAGCCTGTGAAGGGAGATCTTTGCCAATCCCTATTTCCAGCGATTCGACCACCAGGGCAAGAGTCCAGACAACGGTTGATCAAGTATGTCCGGCGTCGGAATCTCATTCAGGAGAACAGGGACAAATATAGAGTTGCTTCCAGAGTTGATGCAACAGTCAGATCGAGACAAGTGATTAGTGACAATGCATAGTGGGGATTTAAGATCAAGGTCGGAGGTGTCTTCGTCAAGAATGGCCACAGATACGTCTGATCAAAGCGGTGTCAAAGAGACTCTGGCTCCCGTCACGAATACTCCCCTCGGCATGAAGCTAAAAGGTAAGAGGAATGTGCTCAACGTTCAATAGTGCACATGCTCAGAGAAAATAAGCACTCAAAACAGCCTTGTTTTCCGTTGATGGTCTGGCACTGCTCCTGTTTATTGCTAGCAGTGTGTTACTAGCCGTCGTCACACTGCGAACAAATGGTCATGAGCCAAGGAGGAAGTACAGTAAGTAGTCTGAATCCCTGACAGAGAGCGAGTAGTGTCTAAAGATTCAATTAGCGTACCTAGGCTCCGACTATCCACGGGAGTGGGACATACCTCCTCTCAAACGAGCGAAGATCACCATGGAGAATTCCGTCCATTTTGCTTCCAACACATCGCTCGGTGCACAGGAGTGGAAGGTTACACTGCCGTCCGGAGGTGGCATGCTGTATATGGGAGACCATCTTGAGCCCTACAGCGTTTCTCTGTTCCACGAGCTCCGATGTCTCGATGTTGTCAGGCAAGCTCTCCTGGAATCCAAGCAGAGCGAAAGGGCATTCAAGCTGAACATCCTAGTGTATCATTGCATGAACTATTTACGACAAATGGTCTTATGCCGGTCGGACTTGAAGCTAGAGCACGCGAGGCATCTGACAGGCGGTACCGTTGTTTCAGACATTACTCATCGCACCTGCAAGGATTGGACGGAGGTATATAAAGCTGCGGAGGAGAACTATAACCACTATCAACATGTAACAACTGTAACTAAACATTGACGGAATCGAACTGCTCTAAGAAAATCCCTGCAGGGGGTCAGACAGTTAAAACCTGAATAGCAGGAGACTTACCATTCAGAGAGGCTCTGTCTTGCCAGAATTCGACTTGACAGGCTGCAGTCATCGGAGCGCAAGAAAACTCGAAGGTGTTCCATGTCAACGAGGGACATCGAAACTCGACGGATGACCAGACGGTGGAAAGTGGGAAGACGAATTGAGCGAAGTGGGAGCGACGTTTTGGGG
This sequence comes from Candolleomyces aberdarensis, assembly GCA_004126415.1. Taxonomy (NCBI): domain Eukaryota; kingdom Fungi; phylum Basidiomycota; class Agaricomycetes; order Agaricales; family Psathyrellaceae; genus Candolleomyces; species Candolleomyces aberdarensis. Next base: position 85,537 of record SDEE01000127.1, on the reverse strand, counting down.
CCTTTGACCATGTCCGGGGGTCATGGATAGAGATTTCTTCGTCAAAATCGAGTGCCCATATATCCAAAACGTTGGTACCGTTCATGTGAATGGCAGGGTCCAGCTCCATCGTCTTGGTCGGAAGTACTGCATTCAACACGCAGCGTTCCATTCCCCAGTCAAGGGACTTGAGCTGGACGACAGTTGAAAACTGTCTGTCAAATTAGTAGAATTATCGAGCTGTGAGTCAACCAGCTAACCTCAGGACTAACAATGAAATGTCTGTCATCGGGGAAAGCTACTCCTTCCATCGTCGTTCGCTGGCGTGAGATATCTTCGAACATGGCTCTGCTACGATCCTGGTTTCTTATCTGCAGTAGTACCTGAGATAAGGAATATATAGGTGGGAAGGGCGTCGTGCTTGCGTTGGAAGAGTACAGGGATTCAAGATTTGGATATGGATTTGGTCTTGCGAACATCCTGAGTGTCGTATCCAAATGACTAGCTCGAGTCAAATACATCGAAAACGATAGCAATGTTGATAATATGGTCGTTATCAATGCCGATGTAGTCAGCCATTTGTCTACTAAAATGTATGCTCTCGGTCCTGCGCAGGGAAAAGAAAATAAGGCGACGAACCTAGGGACGGCTTGTAAAATACCGGCTTCTCTGGCCCTTCATTATGCGGCGAAGATGGTAGGGGTGCGTAATATGACATGGTGGCTCTACAAGTTTATCCGCTTGCCAGAGATCAAACGCATTTAAATCTATCCGAAGAACTGGTGCGTGCGAACAGAATTCAGATGGATCAAGCAATGTGATATCGGAACCTGCATCCTCAGTTTCAGCCTTCCTTATAGATCTAATGACCCAAGTAGCGGGTTCTTGGACCCCCCCATCGGCACAGTCCCTTGCAAAATGGCTTGTAAGTCGAGTACCATTTCGTGAGCCTCCAACAATGAGCGCTGGGCCGTGTTCACAGATTGGGCGTTGTTGCCTTGCGACTTAAACATTTTTCGTTTTGTCTGCAAGCTTGCCAGCGCCGTTTCATCGGAGATGTCTGCCAGTTTGCATTATCAAATCAGCGCCGGATCTCCCCAGACTTGAGCTTCTTTCCTGACCTCTAGATAAAACCTGGGGTCTCGGCAAGTTCTCCACTTTGCACATTGGTGGAAACGTTTACTGGCACTCTCAATACCTAAGTATGACACAGGAACATCCCCCCAGATTGGCGGCTGGTCTTTTCGCGGTGACAAGCGTTATCAACCTAATCATAGTTTTACTTCTGGCCAGAAGTGACTACGGTAGACCATTGACGGTCTCGAATTCCCATTGTACGTGCATATGTTTCGAGTAGGAGTATCTTCCAGCTCTAACGGAGGAAAACTTAGCCTATGAAGGTCATGACTTCCCCGACCTCTTACCGCTGCCTGAGCCAATTGGCAATGTCCTGATGACGGTCGAAGAAAGCGACCGTTATCCGCTTTTTGGGGGAGCGGCGGACTTATTCTGGGACAGTCTGACAACGTTCTCCGGAGGCTTTGTGCGCCTCGGACCCAACGATCGCTTCCTCATCACTTCCATGCTCCACCAAATCCACTGCTTGCGAACTTTCAACTTGGCTTTCGATCGGAAAATCAATGATGAACACAAGATATTTACAACCGACAGTCATAATACCCATTGCCTCAACTATTTACGCCAAGTTGCACTTTGCGCCTCGGATCTCACGTTGGAGAAAGGCGATTTCATGTCCCGAAACTTGTCACTGCAAAGGGTTGGCGCGACTCACGTTTGTCGAGACTGGTCCAAGGTCTATGCCTTCCTCAATCGAAAACACGAACTATGGACCAACAGGACGCGGAAAGTCTCGTAGTGTCCCCCTAACAATTTTTGTAAAGCTGTGGGCTTGTCCAGGTTGTTGTGCGATATCTATAGTCTATCTCCGCTTTTCCCTACCGCACCGAAATCGTAACGTACGCTAGTCACACCTGGTTCTGTAATTTGTCGAACACGATCAAAGGACATTTCCCTGGCAAAGTGCAGCAACACACTGAGAACGCCATCTCCGACAAACACGGTTCTATACTGCCTGTTTCCCCCTATTATCACCACTGCTTCCTCTAGAGTCGCTTTGGAAGATCTTGTCTTTTCGTTTCGCCCAGGAGCACGATAGTGCGGGTGATTGTATTACTTTTCAGCTTCTATCAGGTTCTCGAAGATGTCTTACTGGATGGTGGAAGTCTACTATTTTTATGCCCGTTGTTGGAACCTTGTTGTTACTATGATATGATACATGATATGCATTCACATCCTGGTATCAGTAGCGACTGTCAATCAGCGCTTCTCCCATGAATTCCGGTGATAGCCACCGTTCTACTTACCTTCCCCAGATGTCCCAAAATTATACTCCACTACTCTGACGATATCCACGGAATAGAATCAGAGAGGTGAGAAGAATGTCGTCCGATTGAAGGCACATTCTTCGAAGGCAAGTAAAACCCCTTCAGATCTGTGGGACACTGGAAGGAAGTCTTGCCCTCGGAGCTTTAGGACTCAGCGTCTTCGATCAAATTGTGCGTGTATTTAAGTCAAGCTCCCTTATTGCTTGAATCTGCATCTCAACCGACAGATTATCCTTTACGCTCACCCGAAAGTTGAAACCCTCTATTGAGAGTATGATCATGAACCTCTCTACCACAAGGCATCTTTCCAGACTTCTTGTGCTCGTGCTGGCGGTGTCGGCCGCTTGTTGCGCGCAAGCAGCCCCGACTGGCACTTATCCCCACGGTGAGCACTATTGTTATTCCGCTACAGGTGACCCATCGCGACGTCTCACCCACCGCTGTCTCATGCAAGAGAAACGTCAGGCTTGTGAGAATAAGAACCTGGAGAATAATCCAAATTACAAGGGCCCCGCAGCTTGTATTTGGCTTAGGGAGGATTTAGATTGATAATTTGCGGGTGTGCTGTTGGAGTGACGCAGTTGTATTGCAGTCAAATGTAACCTTGATTAGACACCAGCTTTGTCGTCCCCGCATTCTCTGTAGTCGTCTCTAGTTGGGGTTTGGTCTAAAGTTGTTGTTTCATGTAGTCATCTCGCATCTAAATTCGCTCGTAACGGACAGAACAAGTTGTCGGATCAAATTCACACTGGTTTGGATCGAAAGCTATCGCTAGAACGGGCTCCTAGAGCCACCGTCCTCGATCGCGCTTGTGGGCCACGGAATCCAAGATGGTAGTGACAAGAATGAATTTAGATAGCAAGCAGACAACAATCAATGTTTTATGATGAAAAAATAGCTACGAGGCCGGTGGTGTATGCGAGAGGTGTGTCCAGAAGCTACAAACGCGCATGTTTGTTTGGGTTGCTGGAGAGGGATGTACATATCGTCGAAGGGTTCCATTGATATTGTCATTCAATCGATCAGTTTGTCGGTATGTAAAGATGCGGCGTGCGTCTGATCCCATCTTCGTCCAGCATCTTCACCTCCGCAACAACGACTTCAGATGGAAATGGTCTAAATGCGACCATCCTGAACGTCACTATATGTTGCATCGCCTCCCCAGTTCCATTGCAAAGGCGAGCCGCAAGAGAGAAGGAGCAGGAGCAACGAACGCAACTGTATACCACAAAATCTTATCTCCATACCTCACCCTCCCTCCTGAGCGTCCGCCAGGTCAAACACACTGACTCTGCCTCATGCAACACCTGTCGGCGGACTTTTTGTCCAGCTCGACGGTGATAGCTTCTGAAGGTGGGATGGCGAAATGTCGAGGGTCAATCGAGATGATGTGCTTGATTATCACAAGTTGAGCATTCTTCCGTTATTGATCCTTTTCTTACCCTTTCTTCTTCGAGGGAGGGGTTTGTTACAGGATAATTGTATGTAGCTAAAATGGTCGCTAGTTCATGCAAATATATCAGAGCTCGAGTGGGTGACTACTAGTAGTAGTGTTCCCAAGCGAGCCGTATTAGCACTTCTCTTTTTTCCTTCTAGAACGAGAAGAAGCCAACATACCCGTTTACCAGACGAACGGACGCCGTCGATCATGTTGTGTTTGAGGAGTAGACTGTAGGAGTGCGATCACAGAATAGTTGGAAGGTCGATGTCAGATCGAGGATTCAATCTCAGTGCTCTGATCGGGCTGAGCCCTCGCTCGGTGTGTCGACCACAAGTTATCCTCGTCCTCCAAGAACGTCCCTCGGATCAGTCGCTGCAGCTCCAGAGATCTAGCAGTGAAAGAGATGACGCCGACTAGAAGATATCCAGGTCGTGTTCCAATCCCCCCACTCCCGTTCGGGGTCGGAGGCTATTCCGGTGAAGCCCGACGAATACCGCACTCGTTTTCTTGGACTGTTTGATGCTGCGTTGGAGAAGCTCGGGAACCTGGACCGAGAATCTCTAATACTTGAATCCACCTGCGCGATCTGCGTCCACCTCCACCTTGCTCACTACAAATTCTGACCCTTAACTCCTCTTCGACGACCGAAGTGTGGGAGCCTGACGACGAATCATCAAAGGAGTCGAATAGGACTCGGAGGTGTCCGCCCAATCAAAGCTTAGTGGAATCCTAAGATTGGTATAGCATTTTTGTCGTAGGAGTAGTGGTAATAGATAAAGCGGACGTAGGAATAGCTATTGAAGCGTTCAGAGAAGGGGGAGTTCGGGTCACCGTTGGATAAGCTCCTGATCCATCACTCGGAGGAGGCTTGGTTGGGTTCTGACAGGAGTGGTCGCAGATGTTGGGGCGCAGAAAGGAGTGGGCGCGGACGGCCATGACTTTATCATCAAGCTCGGACACGCCCTCATCTGTGGGCCAGATGTGAGTTTATAAAGCAGAAATTTCTTGCTCTGTGTTATTTAGATAGTCAGGTACCAGCATTGCAGGTGACGGAGGGGATGGGGCCGTCAAAACCAGAGCCAAGATTTCAGTTGAACACTCAAGGCTCAATCCTGTTACAACTGTCAGATGCCCAGAGTCATTAGGGAGCGCCTAGAATGCATTCCTACCTCTGGGAAACATCCGGGTCGAATTCACCGGTCAGTTCTGGGGAATTTATGAGGCCTAAGGTCGAATGCAAGGTTCGTGAGCGCGGGAGGTGCCGCGCGAGCCGAACCTGCCGATCATTGCTGTCTCAATGCAGCAGCTTCCAGCAGTCACATCGGCTTACGTTCCGCTTTCGATTGTGAGGTCAACACCGTTTCTTTGAACCACCATCGACGTCGGCACATTAGAGCAGAACGTCACTACCGCAACCCATACTCTTTCTTTCTYATCAACTGATATGTACCTCACGGATGGATCATCCTTCGATTCGCTCACTTCTATCAGCGCCACCCAAGAAAAACGCGACCGGCTGCGCAAAATTGTCTGCCAAGATCTGGGTAATACCGTACCAGAGGCAACCAGCTCTTGGTTGGAGTCCATCTACCAAGATCTAACTACTCCTGCTGCGATTAAGAAGTATTTGGACGGGGATAACGAGTATTGTAACGGGAGGTGGACCAGAATTCCCGAGGCCCCTCCCGCTGTGACCGACCTCCACGACCCAATCCGGCGTATCATCAACTCTCTCATTGAACACCTTGGGCTACCTCACGCGTCCGATTCTCGCGAGGCTATGATCTGCCAGATTCAGCGGGAAGAAAATGGTGACAGTGAATGTCCCACCTCACCTAGGATCGTCATCAGGGCAACCGGTCCCTCGTTCTCTTCCCCGACGGGCTCATCTGTGGAATTCTCCAATGTCACCGCATGCTTTGGTATCGAGCTAAACTCTCAGGCGAAAGAGATATGGAGTCATCTCGTACAGATGACTGAATTTGCAAAGTAAGTTGTTGCCTTTCCTGACGGAACCGTCGGTCTCTCATCAGTCTTTACCCTTCACAGGAACGTCTTCATCCGGCAACCCAATCGCTGCTTCGTACGCTCCATGATAGTCACCGAATGCCAAGCGCAACTATTCCACTTTGACCGCAGCGGTGCACAGTACTCACCTCTGTTCGACATCCACGAGAAACCGGAAGTGTTCATTCGTCTCATCCTCGGGCTGGCGACTACCAACGAACGCATTCTCGGCCTCGATAATAGCGTCCAATGGGATATGGCACCGAATGGGACGAAGACGAGCGGCTCGCTTGAGACCCTCGGGCGAGGCAACAGAATCGTCACCTACAATTTGTCCATTGATGAGGGCCCTATTACACGTAGTAGTCTCCTGGGCCGCGGCACTACTTGCTGGTTTTCCAAGAATGATCAAGGGGAGAGGTTAATCGTCAAGGATTACTGGGTAGCTGACAATCAACCATCCGAGTTCGAGCTACTCGAAGAGGTGAAGGGTCTGCGCGGTGTTTGCCAGATTGTTTCTTATGATGGTAATCGCGCTTGTACTCGAGATTTCCGTGGCGACACATCGACCTTTAATCAAGGTGTTTTCCAGAACCGGACAAGCGTTCGGATTGTAATGAAGGCCTACGGACTATCGATTGAAAATTTTACTTCGGTCGAACAACTCCTCGGTGCACTTCGCGATGCAATTGCAGGTGGGTTAAACCATTGAGCTCGCAACAGGTTATTAGATTATAACTTTGATGAAGCGCACAAAGCGTTGGTTTCTAGGAATATCATTCACCGGGATGTCTCATGCGACAATATCCTTCTCGGAGAAGATGGAGCGGAAGAGGGTGATCGAGGCGTTATAATTGACCTCGACCACGCTGTCAGAACGAGCGGACTGTCTTCCGAGGTCCTCGCCGATTTCAAGACTGTACGTGTTCCTTTGTCTAACGATTATGACCTTTCCGACTGATGCTTCAACTTACAGGGTACACGCCTATTCCAGCCTCTGATGGCGCTCAAGAGCTGTGAATTTATCCCTGCGTACATCCCGCTGTACGATTACCTTGACGATCTCGAGGCGTTCTTTTGGGTATTCGCTTATCTGGTGTTGACCTACAAACCGAACGGCGATCGGATGCCCCAAAATCATTGGCTCAAACTCACCATCAAGGGCTGGCTCAACAGACCGGGTGTAGCCCATGACTGCAAACGTGATTTTCTCACTTCTCCCACTATTGATTACGAAATACGCCACTCGATCGACTCTGAATGGGACGTCATTTTCGACGACCTCTTCCTTGGATTCCACGCTTTCACGAGGGAGCTCAACTCTCAAAAAGCAAAACTTGTCTATAAAGGCCAAACCAAACTCCCCGATGGGACGCTCGCTCCTAATCGGTTTGAACCCATTTTAGTGAAGATTGACGCCCACTACGCCCGTGTTCTTGCCCTGTTCGACGCTGCGTTGGGAAAGATAAAAGGATCCGGCCCTGACACAGTACCCGGTTCATCGAAACCTCCACAGCGACCCGCTTCCGTCTCCACCTCTCTCTCTACCAGCTCAGCAGAGACCACCTCCGATTCTCTTTCTGTCGCGACATCCACCACCTCCGTCGAAAAGACCCTTCTCGTGGAGAAAGGCGTTGCCTCTCCTTTGGTAGCCAAGGCGGAATCCGCTTCCACGTCGTCTTCAACTCCCCCAAACCCCTCACCATCCCCCGCTGAGCAGCCAACTACACGGTCGAAGCGCCGCTCTGACGAGGCGGAACTTGATGATGAATCGCCTAAGGAGTCGAAAAGGAGGTGCCCGCCTAGTCGACGCCAAGCCCGGGGGATCCTGAGCTCGGTTTATCAGTTTTGTCGTACCTTGTTCGAATGATCGCATTTGTTTTGCGCTCTCTAGTTATGTACTTCCTTTTGATATCTGTACGGACTGTGCTACCACTTACTATCTCCACGTCGTGTTCAATCTGTTGTAAATTATTGTATCTTTAGTATTATGGATTATTTCAATGTGCCATTTTTTCATTGCTGCTGTAACCTGGTTATATGATCGAGAGGCTAATTGACCAAGACGCATGAAGAGCAGCTTTCTTCACGGGCTACATTAACTTGCGAGTCAAAAATCAGTTCTCGATTATCTATCCAGATATCCTCCTTTGTAGTCGGATCCGTTTAGCCATATTCTTAAGGTGAGATTTTTTGTATAGCCCACTTTACGTCCCTGGACTCATGTTACTTTACTGCTAACCATCTTGTTCTGTGCCACTTACCGTTACTCGAAGTTGTTGATTCGTGAACACGTGCATGATATTGGATAGTCCAAGGGAGATTTTATTCAATGAAAAGCAGTAACGTGGCGACACACATGAGAARAATAAATTTATAGACGATACATAGAGTTGCATGGCCGGACGGAGCTTACGATGTACTCGGGACAGGACTTCGACGACTGTGTCGGGGAAGAGGTACAATGCGGCTGCCACTACTTTGAGGGGAGTTCGAACGCTTCGCCGGGGGTTGATCATCCGGGTAATCGTTCGCGGCTCTCTTCAGAGATGTTTGTTGAGGCGCCGGAATGCGAGATGCTGGACGAGGGAAGGATGATGGAGCTCCATCTTCGGCTGTGTCTTCCGACTCATCAGAAGACGAGTCACTAACAGTATTGGGGGCCCTCCAAGTTTCAGGCCTATCCAGCGCTTCGATCGCCTTATCGAATAGTTGCAAAATGTGCGTATAGTGTTCAACAACTTTGCTAGCGAGAACCTTCTCGCTGCCCTTTCTGACTTCTGGTGTGTACTTGTTGAGTATCAGCTTCTTGTATATCATATTTTGGACGAATACTCGGATAGCAAGGACAAGATCAACGCAGGGACTAGGCCAACGCTCCTCAATCTCCTCGGGAAGATATTTCCTCGTGAGGAAAGCTTCCTTGGACTGAGCAGCGAGACGAAGGTCCTGGCTGTCCCACCGCAATAGCATGTCGTCCGGAGAATGTGAATTACCGGTGGAATCGTATGCGAACACGATGTGAACGAGGAGGTAGAAGAAGGATTCCAAATCATTCAGGTGATCGTGGGGAAGCGGGTGAGGGACTCTCCCTGAGGAAAGAACAGTAATTGACTGGTATAAGCGGGTGCCCTAGGAGAGTGCGCGTGAGGGTAGTGGGAGGAAGGATGGAAAGCGCGCAGAACGTACTATGTGCCAATCATTAGGTGCGTTTTCGTCGCGGTGGATGGCCATATCGAAGTCAATCAATACGCCACGGGAGCCTGGTTCAGCTCCAGGTTTCCCAAGGAGAACGTTGTGGATGGACACGTCCCGATGGATAGTACCTTTATTGTAAAGCTCCATATGACCTTTCGAATGACAAATCAATAAGGTACACGGGAGAGCGAAAGTGAAAGACTTACCAGCAATAGCATCGCGCAACGCGCAAAGAAGTTGCTTTGCCGAAGTGAATTTTTTGATAGGCTGTCCGCAAGCCTTCATGACAGTGCGAGTGTCGATACGGTTATGAAAGCTTGGGGGAACACTATCACCGAAGCATCGTAGGTTCTTAGTTTCACAGCGATTTGCTTCGCTTGAGACCAATTGGACAACGCCTCGAATACCAACCCCGTCTTGGAGGTATATGTGCTCGGATGATCGTTCGCTTGACCTCCATGAATCCTTGACGATTAATTCTTCGTCAGTTACTGGATCCCGAACACTCCAGCAAGTAGTGGAACGCCCGCGGATGCTTCCACGGAGGAAAAGAGGTTCTGTCTTAGCAAGCTGGTAGACCACGTCAAGATCGTTGGCGCTGTGAGTTCTCAACGTGCCACTGGCCTTCAGCCCGTCCACAATTGTCCACTGGATGCTCGCGTCGAGGCCGATATCAAATTCATCCGGGGAGCTAAGGCCAAGCACAAGTCGTACGAAAGTGTAGGGGTCGTCGTGGAAGTTGAGATAAGGAGTGTACTGAACGCCACTTCGATCGAAGTGGAAAAGGCGAAGATGCTGTTGGGTAAGGACGAGTACGCGAACGAATCTTCGGTTGGGTTGGTTAATAAATAGCTGCCTAACACAGAATGGGCGTCAGCGGCATGAGAACAATGATAGATGTCGACACGTACCTGGCATAGATTGCGGCCCGCAGCATCTGATCGGAAATCGTCAGCTCTCTGCCCTCCACCTGTATATCGATGCATGCAGCGATATTAGAATAGCCAATTTTGATCGCCTTTCCCCCAGAGTTGGTATGTGGCAGCTCGAAAGAAGGTCCTTCTGCCTTAATCACAAGGCTAGGGCGCGCGTGGTGGGCCACGGAGTCGGTCTCATCGTGCAGCAGGTCGGTAGCATGCGTGTCGACAACTTCGCGCGTTCCTTGAGGCGTCGAGTCTTGTTTGAATTGCTTCAATATTGAGGCAAGAACTTTCACAAATGGAGTGTAGAGATCGTTATCGAGCAGCTTTGCGTAGGTCCTTGGCAATTTCCAACGGCACTGCGTCCAGCTGTAGAGGCGCGACTTCTTGAGGAAGGTGGTGATGGCTGGCTCAGGTGCGAGGTGGTGATAGAGCGAGCAAATGAGAGTGTTGTCTTCAAGGCTGATCGCCTCCCCCAGCTCTGACAAGAAGGACTGCTTCTGTGCGTCCAAACTTGGATCGAGCGACACAGGTTGGGGCTTTTTGCAGTGGGAAGATCTTGTGCGCATGGTCTGGATTGGGCAATTGGGAGCTAATGCAAGTGAAGATAAGAGCCAAGTAGTCGCTGAGAAGATTGGGGGTCCTATAAGATGCGGAAGACGATTTCGTTAATATTGGTGTCGAGCGACTGCGGTAGTGTCGAAGAGCAAGATGGGGTTGTGTAATGCGCGTTATGATGTCAATGCATGTGACCGCGTTCAAGCTCCGCTCTCTATCCCGCTCTATCCGGCACACTAGGCTCTCAGTGCCGGTCGCCGGTGTTCTGGATCGAGCACGATGCGCCAATAACGAAGCGAGAATACTTGCCAAGGCTGGGAGAAAATGCTCTAAGTCGGCAGCAATCACTAAACTCAACGCTGAAACCTTGAAGCTTCAATTGGCAGGTTGTTGGCCAGGTCAAATAAGAAACTGCAACCCCTTCTTCAACGTCGCCGCATGTATCAGTATCAAGCTAGACTCAGATTCGGAAGAGATTTGGAGCCACCTTGTCACGGGCAAAGTAAGTTGGGTCCTTTCTTCCGTCACAACTCATAATTCCTCTGTCGTTTACAGGAATATCTTTATTGAACAACCTAATCGGTTTTTTGCCCGCTCCATGGTGAGACCGAACATCAGGTACAGATCTTTCACTTCGACCGCAGCTGAGTGGAAACTTTCATTCACTCCATCACTGTTCACGTCCCAAGAGCCCATGCTAGGCCTCGATGATACTATTTAATGGACCTCTGCCCCGGGTGGAACGGATAGCGGTGGCTTCGTGAGGACCATCGGTCCCGACGCCGTCGCCACCACGTTCCAGCTCGTACCGGTTGTTCACAGGTGAAGGCCCCGTTGTCCGCTCAGCACTCTCCTCGATCGTAGTATCACTTGCTGGACTGCGAGGAACGATCGAGAGACACATCCTCGAGGACTACTGGGTAGCCGACAGCTCAGCTGATAGCCGACCTTCCGAGTTCAACGTTAACTTTCCTGAGGAAGTGAAGGACTTCCCTGGTATTTGCCAAATGGCGACACATCTACTTTCCCTCAAAGCGCGCTAGGAGAAAAACCCGCATTGTCATGAAGGCCTATCGACCATTGATTGAGAGCTTTCCTTCGACCGAACAGCTTCTCGGTGCTCTTCGCGATGCAATTGCAGATGACTTTTTCTATGCAAGCTTTTCTATGGAGTTCGCAATACGTTATGAAATTATAACTTATACGAAGCGCACAAAGCGTTGGCCCTCAGGAGCACTATCCACTTTGATATCACCTAACTTCCTGCTCAGAGAATACTGCACGGAAGAACATCCTAGAGGCATTACCATTGGCCTCTGACCTCGATCACCATGTGGCCTAACCCCTAAGGCTCGTGCCGATCTCAAAATGGTAAGACTTCATTTTGTGCATTATTGCTCTCGGCCTCATGCTTCAATTGTCAGGGTACCCTGATCCCAGCATATCAGCCCAACGGTGATTGAATGCCCCAGAATGATTTTTAAGCGTGYTATACGCGGCTGGTCTGAACAAGGCCCGGGAGTCGCTCATAACTACAGACGTTCGTTTCATCTTCTCCGGCCCCGTCTATGCAATGCGCACGACTATAGATCCGAGATGGCAGGTCATCTACGACGACCTCTTCTGCAGATTCCGTTCCTTTGTGCGGGACATCACCGACGGGAAAGACTCACTGCTCTATACGGGCTGCGCTGAACTGCCCGACGGAACACCCGCTCCAAACTGGTTTGAGTCCGTTTTGGTGAGAATTGACGACCACTGCAACCGCGTTTCCGCCATCGTCGACGTTGCGTTAGAAAGGATAGCGGCATATAGCCTTAAGACCGTAGTAGAGCTGTTCAACCCTCCTGTGCAGCTCGGGTTCACACCGACTTCCCTTTCTACCAACTCGGCACATGCTTCCGATGCTCCTTCTGTCGCGACTTCAGCCACCACCGTTGAAGAAGTTAGTCTCCTAGAGAAAAGCCCTGCCTCTCCATTGGACACATTTCTTAACCACTCATCCCGGTCTATAGCGCAATGCTCTATTGATACCCCAAAGCATCTGCATAGGGAGTTCAACAGGATGTAGGTCAGTGTACGAGTTTATTAGTGAATTCGGAATCATCTGACCAGTTTCTTCATTCACATAAAGGAATGCGTCGAAGACGATCGATTACCAAGTAGATTAGTAAAATACATTGAAGGATTGGCTTTCTAACAAATCTATGATACACAAAATGGCGTACATACTTGGATGAAAACGAACACGAGCGTGATTTGGGACTATGTGGGACTTGGGACAGAACCTTCATGGCTGTGTCGGGGAAGGGGTACAAAGGAACTGCGACTACTTTGAGGGGAATTGGAACGTTTTGCTGCGGGTTGGTCATCTGGGTAATCATCTGAGGCTCTCTTCAAAGAGCTACGAGCGGGATTTTTCGGAGGGTTAGCCGCTGGCTGAATGTCAGGGCGGGATGCCGGATGGGAAGACGGAGGGGCTTTGCTTGAGCAATCCTTTTTGTCATCAGGGAATGGGACGAGGACCCGCCAAGTATCTGGTCTATCTAATGCTTCAATGGCCGTGTCGAAGAGATGCAGAATATGCGAGTAATGCTGAGTGGCACCGACGGCGAAGACAGTCTCTCCGCCATTTCTGACAGTCGGTTCCATGTAATCGAGTGCCAGCTTGTCCTGCACAAGGGGTCGGATGAAGGCTGCGAAAGCGAGAATGAGATCGACACAGGGACTCGGCCAACGCTGCTGGATATCACGGGGGACAATCTTTCTTGTCAGGTAGGATTCTTTGAACGTAGCTACCGAGTAAGGATCATCGCCGAACTTATCCCACCGCGACAACATCTCGTTCGCAGCATGGGCAGCTCCGTTGGAGTCGCACGTGAACATGATATGGACGAGGATGTAAAGGAAAGATTCCAGGTCGTCTAGATGGTCGTGAGGAAGAGGATGTGGCACTGTGGCGCTGTAGAGGACAGGAACCGACTGATACAGACGTGTACCCTACGCAGAATGGATGAGAATTTACAGGGGAAGGGGGATAAGATACGAAACTTACCATTCTCCAATCCGCAGGCTTGTTCAAGCTGCGCAAAATGGAAATATCAAAGTCAATGAGAACGCCCCGATAGCCCGATTCAGCCCCAGGCTTCCCTAGTAAGACGTTTTGAAGAGACACGTCCCGATGGATTGTACCTTTCTTGAACAATTCCATATGACCTGTGTGACATAACAATTGAGCTTTGAAATCGATTATATGTCAGGATGCATGACACCTACCGGCGATAGCGTCACGAAGTGCGCAGAAAAGCTGTTTAGGAGATGTGTATCTGCAGACGGACTTGCCATATGTCTTCATCACGATGCGTGTTTCGATTCTATTCCGGAAGCCTGCTGGCAAAACATCGCCAAATTCGCGCAAGGACTTGGTTTCACAGCGATCCGGCTCGCAGGTGACCATCTGAACAACCCCCGGGACGCCAACAGCGTCCTGCAGGAAGATGTGTTCCGAGAGCCGGTCCTCTGACCTCCACGAATCTTTGACGACGAGCTCTTCGTCGGTGATTGGATCACGTACACTCCAACAAATAGTGGACCGACCACGGATGCTGTCATTGAAGAAAAAGGGTTGAATCGCGGCCAGCTGGTAGATGATGTCCTCATTGTTGGTCCCACAAGTCCTCAACGTCCCGCTGACTTTACGTCCATCCTGCGTTGTCCACTGAATGCTGTCGTCAAGACCGACGTCTGTTTCTCTGGGCGAGCTGAGTCCAAGAACGAGTCGTACAAAGGTGTGGGGGTTGTCGTGGAAGTCAAGTAATGGCGTGTATTGAGCGCCGCTGCGATCGAAGTGAAAGAGGCGAACATGTTGTTCAGTGAGGAGAAGGACGCGAACGAATCGTCGGTTTGGCTGGTGGATGAATATTTGCCTGCATTTATGAAACCATCAGGAACTGCTGCTCTTCGAACACTTGACAAGGCTTACCTGGCGTAAATCGTGGCCCGGACCAACTGGTCAGAGATCGACAGCGCATTCCCGTCAATTTGAATATCGATGCAGGCAGAAATGTTGGAATATCCGACTTTGGATTGCTTCTCTCCGGGTTTTGCGTACGGAAGCTGGAAAGACGGGCCTTTAGCCTTGATCACAAGGCTCGGGCGCGAGTGGTGAATAATGGAGTCTGCCTCACGATGCTGGAGGTCAGACGTGTGCGTGTCGACCACCTCGCGAGTCCCATGAGCAGTGGGGTCCCTCCAAAAATGCTTCAAGATAGAGGAGAAGACGTCGAAGAATGGGGTGTGGAAATCGTCGTTGAGTAGTTTACAACAGTTTCGTGGGAGCTTCCAACGGCGCTGCGTCAAGCTGTAGAAACGGGACTTCTTGAGGAAAGTATCGATAGCCAATTGAGGTGCAACATGATGGTAGAGCGAGCGGATAAAGGTGTCATCATCGAGCCTAATCGCCTCTCCAAGCTCTGGCAAGACGAGTCTCCTCTGTTCGTCAAAAGTTGGGTCGAGCGACACTCTTGCCTTCTTTTTTTCGGATGATCGTGTACGCATGCCCTGAATTTGAGATCAACATCCGATACAGGTTAAGATAGGGGCATAGTGGGGATCTTACGGAGGGAGGTCAAGTATGAGTTGAGAACACGAAGGGGGTGGTGATGGAACAGGACCAAGAGTATGCGACCGCCTGAACGAGCCGTGGGCCACACATTGTGATGCATGTGACCGCGTTCGAACTCCGACGCGTTTAACATACCGCATTTGGATCACAATGTGCTGAATCCGTCAGCAACTAGTGCCGTTCGAGTTGTAGAGGTAGTTGAGATCTATGATATCCATCTCCTGAGTGATGATATATCGAATATGCAGGTCTGGTCCGTTTCTACCAAATTTTGTGTCGCATTCATGGAGGATAAGGACCCGACTCACCCAAGAGGACTTCCTTTATGATTTCTGTCATGGTCTAAATCAAGGATACGAGAGAAAGATCGGAGTCCGAACACGGCAATGAGGTAGTCAATATGTTCCTTATCTGGAGATTTTTTCGTCGTGTTGTTATCAGTGTATTGTTGATTGACAATCGAAATTGGGGGAATATTTAATGCGACCAGTGGCTGATGATCTGAATCCGAACGTTCTCCTCATCTACCACATCCACCGCGTCTTGGCACTAAGGTCTCTCCCCTCCAGCCCACAATTCCCGTCTCTAGGAAAGGCTCCCCAGCGCCTTTTGATGCTATGAGTCTCGCTCGTGATTATGCAGGCACTTGGCCTCGAACAATTGACGACACCAAGGGCCCTCCTCAGACACCGACCCGCAGTTGCGCGACCAAAGCCCTTCCCAAGGACGTATTAGACAGTGTCAAAAGACTGAAATTGTCTGGCACGACCTTTACAGAGAATCAGAAAACCTCTACTCCAATCTTTCCACCGTATCCTAAGACTCGCCTCGATCCCCTAGTCGGGGAAGAGCACATGATCCTGCAGAAGGAGCTTGGGCCGCCTATTGAACTTCCAGAGAACAGTGATTTTGTCTCTTCTCTGTACAGTTATCTCGCCAGCTCAGAGCGGATTGACGATTTCTTGGACGAAACAGAGGTCTACGACTCGACGAAACACCGTTGGGCTCTTCCTGAGAGCCACGAAACCCTTCAGGAAGCCCAGATGTACAGGCCTCTTGTCAAGCTCCTCAAAGCAGTATTCAAATACTTTTGGGAAGGAAATGCAGCACGCAGGCAGGTCATTGACACCCACCTCACACAGCTCCCTCACAAGGAGCCCGTGCCTACCACAAACTTTTCTTCCCCTGATATCTCAGTCAAAGCCAGGGGCTACTCCTTTCAGCTTCCGCATAGAGCGACTACCACAGATATCGGCTACTCAAACATTGCTACCTGCTTCGAGGTCAAGGTTACAAACAAGCGTTGGACGCTCATGTATCAGCTTCTTCAGCTTGCAGGATATGCAAGGTTAGTCTTTGTTTGATGCTCTTAATAGTGTTTTTGACAAGCAATGGCGTCAGACAAATCTTCATCCAGCAGCCCAACCGACGCTTTGTTAGAGCTCTCATCATCACGGAGCAGAACTTTCGACTCTTCCACTTCGATCGTAGCGGCGTCCAGTTTAGTCACCCCATCGACATTCATGGGAAGGACGGGGCTCACACCTTTGTTCGTCTCGTTCTCGGACTCGGCTCTCTCGATGAAGTCGACGTAGGTCTCGACACTAGTCTAAAGTGGGAGATTGAGAACGGAAGAAAGGTCGGAGGCACCTTGACGACTCGCGGTGAAGACAACTCCGAGGTAAAGTACACGCTTGCTGACGTTGAGCCTACCGTTCCATGCTATACCGTTCGTGGCCGGGGCGTCATTTGCTGGACGGTGATCGACCCTTTGAGTGGTCAGACACTGTTCGTCAGAGACTCTTGGAGAGCTCAAGACCGACTCTCCGAGGACTTCTATCTCGAGAAAGCCAGAGTGATAGCCGGAGTTGCACAGATGCTCTTATTTGAATACAATCGCGGGGAAACAAAGAACTTTCGAGGTTTCGATACTCAGTCCCCCCATTCTAGCTTTCGTGGCCGCATCTCTGGACGTATCGTCTTGAATAGCCACGGCAAGTCCATCAAGCATTTCAAGTCCCCTAAGGAGCTTCTATGCGCTCTCCGCGATGCTATAGAAGGTAATTTAACATATTATTTCATTGTGTTCTAGGGACGTACTGAGAAGTATTTTAACACAGGCCACAAAAATCTATCCCTGAAAGAAACTTTGCATCGAGATATCATACTCGACAACATTCTCCTTGGGAGGCCTGGAGCAGAGAAGGGCAGTCGGGGAATGCTAATGGGCCTCGATATGGCCATTGTGAATGAAAGGAACGCTTCGAATATTAGCGCAGACTGGAAGACAGTGAGTAAATCTGTGTATTCCAACTCCCTCTTGACTAATTCTGACAAAATAACCTCCCAGACTACGGGAATTTATCAGTCAATTATGCTTCTCAGAAGTGGAGACTCCACCATTTGTCCCTACCCACTTGCCCACAGCCATCTGGACGATCTAGAGTCGTTTATCTACGTCCTCACGCACATCATGTACGAATACGACCACACAGGCACTCGTCATGCCCCTTTCCAGTTGATCAAGAATTGGACCTTGAATCCCGGAACGCCAGAAGCGGACAGCAAGGAAGCATACCTCGGGAGGCTTATCGCGGAGTCTGACGTTCAAAAAAGCTGGCCACCCTCTTGTATTGACCTGCTCATCGAATTCAAAAGCTTTCTTTATGGAATTCATCAGGACCGGACAGAGCTTTCCACTCAGCCTCCAATCCTTAGGGAAGACGACCTGAAGGAGCTTGCTGAGCAGCTTCCGGAGCACTACCAGGCCGTTCTCAGCCTTTTTGATAAGGCGATTGGGAGAATAGAAAGCGGCAATGATAGGATACCTGCTCCTCAGTCTGTTGCTCCCGGAAGTTCTAGTATCGTCCTCGCATCAGAAGGTGCATCAAGGAGCCCTCTAGTCGTGCCCGACAATCATCCGTCGTCACCTTTCAACGATCTACAGCCTCAAATTCCCACAATTTTTCTGAAGAGACGCGCTTCAATTGACCCGGACGATCACAGAGCAGCCCAGCGCGGTCCTGATTCTAGTAGCCCTGGGCCAATTTCCACTCCATCGCGCCAAGGTCGCAGCGTTAAGCTTCCTAGACTCAAGCCGCTTCCCAGGCGTTCCGTTAGAGGTCGTAACCCATCGTCCCCACCTGATGCGACGAACTAAGTCGTCTGTGTACTTGATTAGATTATTCTATTGCCACTCGACTCGTGCCTATGTAATTCACCGTTATTTCTAATATGATATCATACATTTTCAAACCTGGTCTTCGCTGCCACTGGGAGGAAATCACTTAGAAAAATCATCCTCTTGCACGAAGGCTAGTTCATCTCCATGGACAGCAGAAGCAGCCCAGTGAACATGCGTTAAAACGGAGTTGCTCCAGTTGAGGAAAATCATTGCTGGGAACCGCGATGGGATCGGGTTTTCCAGGGCTCGAGGACCCTGCAGGCGAGTCATGCTACTGTTGGTTCTGTGTCTTTCGCAATCAGTGTCTCATCGCTGGCGAAAGGGAGGCAGTGGACACGTAATAACGGGAGATAAACTGGGCATCAAGCTCTGACTGCGGTCATCTTCGATTGGCAGCGCAGCACCCCACAGTCAAAATACCAAGGTTAAATTCTTAATTGTAGACGAAATCGGAAACGAGTCTTGAGGATGGGACGACGACATGTGCGTTGCCTCCTAGTGGTATCAAATGCGGCCGGGACGGGTCCCAAGCCATTTCTGGATGAAGTATTTACTTGGTTGACGAGCAGATGTATTGTAGCATCTTGAGGGATGATCAGCTAAGAGCGTAATGATTGGTCTCGTAAGCTAGGCAATACAACTTGAGGCCGCAGAAGAGCTGGGGAGTATTTTGAGAACCATCCCTCGATTCTTCCCACATCCATCGTTCACTGGTCCGCTGGCATATTCGTTCGATATGTCGTCCTCTTGCCTGGTTCCTTCTCTGTATTCCATCTTCTTAGTTTCATTTCTACTCCTCCCTTATTTCCACTCGCATTCGTTTATGCGTATTAAAAGCTGACTGAATCTAGAATGACAGGCGAGTTCAGATCCTCCTGTGGAAACTTCCAACGACCTCTCCTACCTCCATCTTCTGTTGGTCCACATAACAACTACCTGGTACGGCGGGCGGGTCATCTCGGTACACCTCCTCTCCTGCCTCTTCTACTTCTTCACCCGTACCTATCTTCAACTGACTATCGGGACCGCCTACAAGTTTGTAAGTGATGGGCCCGGGCAGAATCCGACCTTCGGTGTATAGTGTTCCGACATCTGGCTACGCTGAAGTGAGCGGTGGGTGCAGATGCCGAGGTCTGAATTCAAGCTCCATGCACAAAACCACTTGTCGGATTCCTTTATTGGAGGGTATCTAGTACAAATCTCGAGAGCTACAGGTACAGATTAACTGAGAGTAAATAAAACATCCAATCTATGTGGAGGAAAACATCTACAAGGGGCTTCTTGAGACAGATAGAAGACGGGCTTTGCGACGAGTAGCCAGGGGAGTTTGAGGAGTTTTTGGACGTTTTGCCGCCGGCTGATCATCCGGATAATCGTCCGACGTCCTCTTCAACAGGCTACGGTGGGGTTCCAAGGAATCGGATTCCTTTGGAGCTGTGGAGGATCGAGCACCTTGTGGAGCCGTCGGTGCGGAGTGTGAATCGGGGAAAGGAGGGTGGGTGTTAGTGGGCCGAACGACAGCTGGTTGATCAATATTGGTGGCCGCGGGGGTCTCTGTCTCAGCTTGAATAAGAGCTTCGATTGCCCGATCGAGAAGTTGGAGGACATGGGTGTAGTGTTGATCAACGTTTGCCGCCAATTCCTTCACCTTTTCCTCCCTGGCTACTGGTTTCGAATAGTTGAGTTCTTGCTTTTGCCGAACGAGAGAACTGATAAATGCTCGTAAATCGTGGAACAGATCCAGACAAGGGATTGGCCATCGCTCCTCAACTTCAGAAGGCACAAACGCCCGTGCGAGCAGGGCTTCCTTGAGCCCAGCAGCCACCCCAGCATTTTGTTTGTTCCATTCAGATAACATCTCAGGCAGAGGATAGGACACGCCCTGAGCGTCACACACAAAGAGGATGTGGACAAAAATGTAGAAGAAGGATTCTAGGTCGTCTAGGTGATCGTGAGGAAGCGGACACCGGACCTTGCCGCTGGAAAGGACGGCTATCGACTGGTACAAGCGTGTTCCCTATTAGATAACATGTGAGAAGATTATCACGATCGGAATGAGCACTGATACTTACGATCCTGCAATTTGCAGGCTGTTTTGACCCGTCCGTGAGGTAATGAATTGCCATGTCAAGGTCAATAAGAACTCCGCGACAACCTGGCTCCGCTCCAGGTTTCCCGAATAGGACGTTGTGAATAGAAACGTCTCGATGAAGCGTTCCTTTCTTGTGAAGTTCCATGTGCCCTATTTGACGAGAATAGTTCAATATACACTCATATGAACACAAAGAAAATCCTCACCAGCAATAGCATCACGCAAAGCGCCCAGCACCTGCATCACGGAAGTGAAGTTCCTGATCGATGTCCCGTAAGTCTTCATCACAATGCGTGTTTCGATGCGATTATGGAAGCCCGGTGGAGAATCAGAAAAACCTCTAAGGGTCTTAGTCGCGTCACGCTCCGGTTCACATGATACCATTTGAGCGACTCCCGGAGTGCCGAAAGCATCTTGAAGGTATACGTGCTCAGAAAGCCGGTCCCCGGACTTCCACGAGTCTTTCACAACAAGCTCTTCTCCATTGACCGGATCGCGAACGCTCCAACAAATCGTGGCCCGTCCTCTGATACAGCCACGAAAAAAGAAGGGCTCGACATTGGTGAGTGGGTAGACGATTTCTTGATTGTCGTAGTTGCAAGTCCTCAAGGTTCCGCCAACCTTTCGCCCGTTTTCGATTGTCCACTGGATGCTGGAATCGAGCCCGATATCAGACTCATCGGGAGAGCTAAGGCCTAGAATGATGCGGACGAAGGTATGAGGGTCATCGTGGAAGTTAATGTAGGGGGTATATTGGATGCCGCTGCGGTCGAAATGGAACAGACGGAAGTGCTCTGCGCAAAGAGCAAGCAGACGAACGAACCGCCGGTTGGGCTGCTGGATGAAAATTTGCCTAATAGAAAGAACCTGTCAGTAGATTAAAATGAGCGTACTTGGTCTGACCTACCTAGCATAAATCGCAGCTCGCATCAGCTGTTCAGACATGGGCATGTCTTTGTCCGTGACCTGGATGTCAATGCATGAGGCCACATTGGAGAATCCAGTATCAACCAAATTTCCAGCTGCGGTTGCACGAGAGAGCTGAAAGGAAGGACCCTTCGCCCTAATCACAAAGCTAGGGCGTGAAGAATGGGTGGTGGAATCGCCTTCATGGTGCGGGAGGCTGATGTTGTGAGTGTCAATTATCTCGCGCACAACCTGCGCGGTTGACTCGTTCCAGAAATGCTTCAGGATGGAGGAGAAGATGTTTAGGAATGGTGTGAATAAATCGTTGTCGAGCCGCTTGTTATAGCTCCGTGGCAGCTTCCAACGACGCTGTGTCAGACTGTACGAGCGCGACTTCCTCAAGAAGTCGGTGATGGCGGATTTAGGAGCCAGGTGGTGGTAAAGCGAGCGTGCAAATGCGCCGTCTTCAAGGCAGATGACTTCCCCAAGTTCTGGATTCACGAATCGCTTCTGCTCGTCGAGCGTCCGGTCGAGAGATCTGGCTCTTGTCTTTTTGTCAGAAGATCTTGTCCGCATGATCTAAGCTTGACGAGTGAGCTGTATATATGAGTATGAGTGGCAAGAGGGATATAGAGGCCGTTTTATATGGCCTTCGAAGGAGATGTGGAGATAGGCGTAGTCGAAGCGAGAACAGGGTCAGCAGATAACCGATGATACCTAAGAGGATCAGCCTCGCGTGAGCGTGTTTTCAAACTCCGCCACGCTCCCGATTTGGGTTTCAATTAGCCCAATCAGCACCACGGGACGCGTCGGCGTGGTTGGCAAAGTGGTCTTCGATCGATCGATGAAGCTCACAAGCAGAATAAAAGAAATCAAATGATATTGTGACGATGTCCATTTATGAGAGAGCGGAATATTTTCCATAGATGTAATAGCAACTTCTCAGCAGTTAAGCGCCAGATTGAATTCGGATTATCACCGTACTGGAATCCCTCTCAAAGTACTGGTATAGTGCCGAATCCCAGCGAGATAAATAGCCATTCGGATCTGGCGAACAGTGGAAGTACGGGATGAACGTAGAAGGGGAATGCTATTCAATGTGTCCCCAATTTGGTACATACCTCTTTCATCAGGAAAATTTTGAGAACCCGGAATACCCAGGTCAAACCCGGATACTTCTGGTAATCAAGTCAAACTTATAGAATAACCTTTCAAGGGGTTCTCAGCTCCGGGAAGAGCTACCAATTTATCCACTAATATGCAAGCCTTGAGGACACTGCTGTTCTAACGCAATGGAACACATTCGACAAGAGAAGGATCAGCCCGTCGCAGTGCTACACATGTTGTTTATGGTGCAATTGTTAGTTTGATGTAAAATTTAGACCAACAAGCCATCTGTAATGCAGCTTATTCAACTCATTCTGGCGTAGAGTCTTTGTGTACGAGGACTAGTTCGCCTCCAGTGCCCATCCCTGAGGCAATTCATTCCGTTACCCGTCGAGATCAAATTTGCAAATTTACCATTGTACGAATTGACTCAGAAACGAATACGAGTAAGCTAAGTGTTATATCGCAGGAAAGTTGAATCCAATGAAATCCTTGAAGTACAAGTCGGTCAAGCGAGAGAAATTTAGAGATAATCCAATGTCAGCCAAGTGAAGGACCGGATTATTTTTCGAGCCTACTGACCCATGAAGCACGCACATGATAGTATATATCCCAAGGGAGACGTAAATAAGTGCCAAGCAGTAACGAAAAAACACCCATCATCGAAATTACTTCGACCGCAGCGATGATACATGAGGTTGCATCCGCAAATGAAAATGAGCCAGCAGCACGAACGGAGACTTCGAGGAACTCAGCAGCCGAACACTGTGACTTCTTCGAGGCGAATTGAAAGACTTTGCTGGGGGTTGATCATCTGGGTAGTCGTTCGAGGTCTTCTTCAAAGAGCTCTACGATGAGGCTGCAGAGGGTCGAACGTTGGCTCAGCAGCCGGCTGGGTTGGTGTAGTGCAAGCTGAAGCTGAAACGTCGAAGCCATCGTCATCGAGGTCGAAAGCCCGCCGAGTATCGGGTTTATCTAATGCTTCAATGGCCGTGTCGAAGAATTGCAGAATTTGCATGTAGTGCTGTACAGCATTGGTGGCGAAGACATTCCCCCCACTATCTCTGTCAGCCGGAGAGTATTGGGCGAGGTTCTGTTTTCTCCGCTTAAGGGGGTCAATAAACGTGTTGAAAGCGATGATGAGGTCGACACAGGGACTTGGCCAGCGCTCCCGAATTTCGATCGGGACAGTATCTGATGTGAGGTAGCCACCCTTGAGGATAGCCAGTACGAAACTATCATGACTATGCTGCTCCCAAAGTAGAAGCATTTCATGGTCTGGGTGAGCAACGCCGTTGGATTCGCACGTCCACATGATGTGAGTGGTCGTGAAGAAAGAGATGAAGTGTTATGCGGCGTTTCATGACCGTAACCGACTGATACAAACGTGTACCCTACGCCTAGTTCATAAACCTACGATATACAGAATGGATTACAGAGATGAAAGCGAGCATGAGTGTGAAAGGAGATTAGGTGGGACTTGGCACAGGACTTTCACGAGTGGATCGGGGAAGGGGTACAAGGGGGGTGCTACTGCTTCGAGGGGGATTGGAGCGCTTTGCTAAGGGTTGGTCATCTGGATAATTGTCCGATGCCCTCTTCAAAGAGCTGCGGTGAGACTCCAGAAGGTTGGAGGCTGGCTCAGCAACAGCCTGAGATGTTGAAGTGCAAGGTGAAGCTGATTTGTCCGAGAGATCATTAGAGGAGTCGAGAACCCGCCAAGTATCGGGCCGATCTAATGCTTCAATGGCCGTGTCAAAGAATTGGAGAATGTGCGTGTAGTGCTGAATAGCGTTGGTGGTGAAGACATTCTCCCTACCATTTCTGACGGCTGGCGGGAGTTGGGCGAGCATCATCTTTTTCCGCATGAGAGGGTCAATAAATGTGTTGAAAGCAACGATGAGGTCGACACAGGGACTTGGCCAGCGCTCCTGGATTTCGATCGGGACATAATCTGATGTGAGGTAGCCACCCTTTAGGGTAGCCAACACGAAACAATCGTGACTATACCCGTCCCAATTCGAGAGCATTTCATGGTCTGGGTGAGCAACGCCGTCGGAGTCGTACGTCCACATAATGTGGACAAGGACGTAGAGAAATGCCTCCAAATCGTCCAAGTGGTCGTGAGGAAAGGGATGAGCCGTGATACAGCTTTTCAAAACGGCAACCGACTGATACAAACGTGTACCCTGTACAGAATGTATGAGATTGGATTTGGAAAGAATCGAGAGCGGGATGCGGAACCTACCATTTGGCAATCCGCGAGCTTGTTCAAGTTGCGCCGCATGGCAATATCCAAGTCGATCAGAACGCCGCGGTTGCCTGGCTCGGCGTCAGGCT
Organism: Candolleomyces aberdarensis; assembly: GCA_004126415.1. NCBI lineage: Eukaryota > Fungi > Basidiomycota > Agaricomycetes > Agaricales > Psathyrellaceae > Candolleomyces > Candolleomyces aberdarensis. Next base: position 60,776 of record SDEE01000127.1, on the reverse strand, counting down.
TCCCTAGCAAGACATTATTGGGAGATACATCTCGATGGAGTGTCCCCTTCTTGAACAATTCCAGATGACCTTGTTTGCAATTGGATGAGTTTCTGAGGAGTAGCGAAGAGCAGAAAACTCATACCAGCAATAGCGTCTCGAAGAGCACAGAAGAGCTGCTTCGCAGACGTGTATTTCTTGATGGACTTCCCATATGCCTTCATCACAATACGGGTTTGGATTCGATTCCGGAAACCTGCTGGCAAAGCATCGCCACGCATGGATTTAGTATCGCAACGATCTGGCTCGCAGGTGACCATCTGAACAACCCCGGAGACGCCAACGGCATCCTGCAGGAACACATGTTCGGAGAGTCGTTCTTCTGACCTCCACGAATCCTTGACGACGAGCTTCTCGTTGGTGATGGGGTCGCGTACACTCCAGCAAATAGTGGAGCGACCACGGATGTTGCCGTTGAAGAAAAACGGTTGAATCGTCGCCAGAGGGTAGATGATGTACTCGTTGTTGGCGTCACGAGTCCTCAACGTCCCGCTGACTTTCCGTCCATCCTGTGTTGCCCACTGAATGCTGTCGTCGAGACCGATATCGGATTCGTTTGGCGAGCTGAGGCCAAGAACGAGCCGCACAAAGGTGTGGGGGTTGTTGTGGAAGTTCAACAACGGGGTGTATTGAACGCCGCTGCGGTCGAAGTGAAAAAGACGAACGTGTTGTTCACTGAGGACAAGAATGCGAGCAAACAGTCGGTTGGGTTGGTGTATGAATAGTTGCCTAATGTCAAACAGGGTATAAGTACCTTCAAATCAACGGAAGATTGCTTGACCTACCTAGCATAAATTGCTACTCGTACCAACTGATCGAAAATGGGGATCTCGTCCTTCTCCGCCTGGATCTCGATACATAAAGCAATGCTTGAATATCCCACTTTCGGCTGCGTTTCCCCCGGTTTCGTGTATGGAAGCTGAAAAGAGGGGCCTTGAGCCTTGATCACAAGGCTAGGGCGCGAGTGGTGAATGACGGAATCTGCCTCACAATGCTGGAGGTCTGTTGAGTGCGTGTCGATTACCTCGCGCGTCCCCTGAGCAGCAGAGTCCCCCCAAAAGTGCTTTAAAATCGAGGATAAGACGTTGAGAAATGGTGTATGGAAATCGTTGTTGAGTAGCTTGGCACAGCTGCGTGGCAGCTTCCAACGATGCTGGGTCAGACTGTAAAAACGCGACTTCTTGAGGAAGGTGTCGATGGCTGATTCAGGTGCAACATGATGATAGAGTGAGCGGATGACGGTCTCGTCGTCAAGACTGATCACTCCTCCGAGCTCTGACAGGACGAGTTGCTTCTGTTCATCAAATTTGGGGTCGAGCGATACGGTTTTGTCCCTCTTTTCGGAAGATCGAGTGCGCATATTCTAAGCTCAAGGTCTCGTTCCGATTTGAGTTCAGATGAGAGCAGAATAAAACAGCGAGGTTAGGTCAGGCTGGAGAACGAATGGTGATGGTGATGGAACAAGAGCTTGTGGCGTTTGGAAAGTTGCGCGCTAACATGTGACCGCGTTCAAACTCCGACCGTCCGCGCCTTTACCACATTTGGTTCATAATGGCTGAAGCACGGCCTCGTGTGTCGTTCCAAGTGGTCAAAGGTCGCTAGCGGGTAAACAGCAATTAGCACAGATGATCATTCCCATCCTCATTGCTACATCTCATGTAGTGGACATCCAGAACCAGCCGCTCAAGAAGGGCCGCTATTTCAAGTCCGAATGATGATATACTAGTGTTGTGGTCCAAATTGACATGCGATATCAAGGCGACTTGAACAAAGCGGTCACGAGGGGAATATTGTAGCCTCAAATAAGGAGTTTTTTCCTTTGTTTACACATTCACATCATTGATCGTTCTTGCAATGCAAAGATTATTTAATGAGACCCGTGGCTCGTACGAAGGTGAGCAGGCTCTCTTTTGTCCACAACTCAATCCTTACTCTCCTTTTTCAATCCCCCAACCTCAATGTCCGTCTGTGAGAGAGACCTACCAGTTCCACCCGACGCCCCCCCTGTGCCTGCTAGTCAGCAAACAATTACTGGAAGTCTTGACGACACTGGTGGCCCCCCTCGAACACCAACCCAGAGCCGCCCTACCGCCACTGTCACTCTTCTGAAAGATAAAGACATCGATACACGGCTCGAGAAAGCAGCCATAATTTTGGCTACGAAGCAGAAACCTCCTAACGCCACTGCCTTAGATGTGCAAACCACTCGATTAGATCCTCAAGTCAAGGAGGGGAAAAAGGTACTAGAGAAAGAGCTCGAGACATTCACCGAGCTTCCGGAGAGGAGTAAATTTGCATCTTCTCTGTATCACCATCTTGCTTCCTCCGAAAGGATTGACGATTTCTTGGCGGACACGGATGTTTACAAAAAGGCTAAGTGCCGTTGGGCTCTTCCCAAAAGTCACAAAAGCCTAAAGGAGGAGTGCATGTACGAGCCTCTAGTCAAGCTCCTTAACGCAATTTTCCAGTGGTTTTGGAGCGAAACTAATACTCGCAAGGCTGTCGACACACACTCCACACGACTCCCACACAAGGAATTCGTGGACACCAGCAATTACTCGCGTCCGGATATCACCGTCAAAGCGCAAGGCCCCTCATTCGAACTACCCGAGAAGAAGACCATTGGTTACTCAAACATTATTACATGTTTTGAGGTTAAGGTTACGAACCAAGGATCGTCCGTAGCGGAGGAGCTTCTTCAGCTAGCCGGATACGCAAGGTAAGCAGCCTGTCTTCTATCCTCTCCATCCCCTTTGTGACACCGTGACTGTAGGCAAATTTTCATTCAACAGCCCAATCGGCGTTTTGTTCGAGCCCTCATCATCACAGAGCAGAGTTTCCGACTGTTTCACTTCGATCGCAGCGGTGTCCAGTACACTCAGGCAATCAATATCCACGAGAGGACCGGGGCCCATACCTTTGTTCGCCTTGTGCTCGGCCTCAGCTCTCAGGAGGAATCTGACGCTGGACTTGACACTAGCATTCAGTGGGAGATTGAGAATGGAAGAAAAGTCGGCGGCCACTTGACGACTCGAGGCAGAAACAACACTGAGGTCAAGTACCGACTTGCTGAGGTCGATCCTGTTGGTTTATCCTACAAGATTCGTGACCGCGGAGTGATATGCTGGAAGGTTATCGATACCACGAGCGGCGACATTTTGCTTGTCAAAGAGACCTGGAGAGCCGAAAACAGACTATCGGAGGACTTTTATCATGAGAAGGCTAAGGCGGTGCCAGGAGTCGTGCAGATGATCTCATTTGAATACAACCGCGGAGAAACCAAGGAGTTTCGTGGCTTCGACAGCTCCCCCCCTCACGAGTTCCATAACCGCATTGCGGGACGCGTTGTCTTGGACACCCATGGAAAGTCCATCAAGCATTTCAAGTCCGCTAAGGAGCTTGTATGCGCTCTCCGTGATGCCATAGAAGGTTAGTTTCGTTCTATCCTTGCTTTTGCAAACATTAAAAATAGGGTTACTTTGATCAGGGCACAAGGAGTTGTCCATGAGAAATGCTTTGCATGGGCGCATCACACTCGACAACGTTGTACTTGGGAAGCCTGACGCACCGCCAGGCTACCGGGGACTTCTAATGGGCTTGGACATGGCCATCGTGAACAAAATGGACGCTTCGAATTTCAGCGCTGAGCCGATGGCAGTGAGTATAAGTCTTGCTCTCTCGTCGAATTCTCTTCTGACTTATTCTCTTAACTTGGACTCCTTAGGCGACTGAAATGTACCAATCCATCACAGAGATCAGGCGTAGTCACGGTCTCATAGATCAACTGCCACAGGGCTATCTGGATGACCTGGAGTCATTCGTCTATGTGCTCACGCGTATCATGTACGGCTACGACCATACCGGCGCTGAATATGACCTATCCATGACGGTGAAACTATGGGGCTTGGAGCGTGGCAGAAATGAGGCAGATAGCAAATCAGACTACCTCAGAAGTAACTGGGTAGATTTAGGGTGTGGGGTTCAGGAGCGATGGCCACCTTCCTGCATCGAACTTCTTCTGGGATTCAAAAGATTTCTTAACGAGATGAACTACGAGAAGATGCGCATTGCCAACCAATCGCGAGGGACAAAGGAGATGAACAAAGCGTGGAAAGCCCTCACGGCTCAGCTTCCGGTACAGTATCGGACCGTTCTCGATCTTTTCGATACGGCAATCCGGAAGATGGAAAGTGGAGATGACGAGATACCACCGAGCCCAGGTCCTGACGAATCTCGAAGCTCCAGCCCTGCTCGTGATCCGCGATCAAGTAGCCCTTTCATGGTGTTCAATGCTCATACCTCATCGCCTTTCAGCAATCCACAGTCTCCGGATTACGAGCTACAAACTGATGCTCGAAATTTCCTGAAGAGAATTCCTATGGGGCCTCCGGACGATCAGCCAAAAGCCAAGCGCGGTCCTGGCACTCCGACTCTTCGCAGTCGGACTCGAACGCCTCGCAGTACCCTCCTTCGCAGCCCCGAATTGCCTCCCATGCGGCCTGTGGCTGGTCGCAACAAGTCGTCACGCTCGCACACGCTCGACCGAGAGAAGGACCAGTCTGTTGCGTTACCCAAGTAGTTTACGTTTGTCCTTCATTGCTTGATGTAACTTTCGCATCGCTATTTGCATTCAGCTTTAGTCTTATAATAATACTCAGTCGAAAGATACTCAAGGCGGGGCCTCTCACCTTTACGCAAGTAGTTCATGTTGCCGTCGTTTGTGTTTGATACAAATTTCGTATCACTGTGTCTCAGCAATTGACTAGTATGAACGTGTGCTCTGGGCAAATACGCCTGAGGAACAGTAAGAAAGATAGGAAATATGCATGTCATGCTGTGTGCCAATTAGCAGGTGAATTCAAGTCGCGATGAACTGCCATGTCGAAGCCAATGAATCTGCCGCGGGAACCTGATTCAGCTCCAGGCTTCCCGAGGACGTTATGAACGGACACGTCTCGATGGATGGTACCTTTTCTGTGGAGCTCCATACGACTTGAGGATCTTGTGCGCAGGGTCTTGGAGAGGTCACCGCGCTATTTTGATGAAGGGGTCGTACGAGTCTCAGTAAGCTGTAGTGCTCACTCAATGCTGGACAGGATGGTGGTAGTTCAGAAGAGGAGATCTGTGCAGAGCTAAGTAAGATCGTGATGGCAGATCTAGGTCAGAGAGTTAGAATCTATGTTGAAAAATCAACACCAAAGAACCCGAAAGTTAAGTAGTTGCAATCACCCCCTTCCTCTTTCAGCGTTCGGACCACAATGGCTCCTCACCCAAACACCACCTTCCCAGTCGTCTAGACTTTTCAGTGAGAGAGATCAGTAACGTGATTAGGGCTCACTATGTACTGAAGATTACACTGAAAGGAACTACATAAACTACAGTAAAAAGATCAAGAAAGGTCCATCGAGCCTAAAATGCAAAAAGAAAGCAACGAATGAATGAATTGGAACGAAATGTGCAGGGAAAAGTGAGTAAAGATAGTCGTGGTGTAAATGAGTGTCCGGGTATGCGTCGAAGATCTGGAGACGAATGAATGAATGTGAATGGATGGCAAGGGTATATATGCTGGTCAATGCGACGGTCTATCGTGAATGGCGTGAGATCGTGTTCATGGCGAGATTTTGCATGCGTGAAGAAAGAGTGAGGTGGATCGCCTCCGACATATGGTGGGTCGAGCGACGGAATGGGCGAAGGAAGGGAAGTTGAGACCTGCAGGTCAAAGCGCTATGTCGCGCAACTTGAAATGAAGTAGCATCGTCGAAATATCACAGATATTCCGGTTAACGTCTAGGTACCATCACCCTGTTAAGCCGAATTCGAGAAGTGGGCCTTAATCAGAACTCACTAAAGCTCTCGGATCATCGAACCCTCCTTCTCTTGACGATCACCATCTTCATTCATGCAATGGTACACCATACATGAGAATATGAGGCCTTCTTCTCCTGATCCTCCGGGATATCCATCACAACAGCGGTCGAAGCGACGTCCGAAGCCTCTGAGGCGGGAACAAAAGAGACGGCGGTAAACGAGTCCATGTCAGCTGCGCTGGGAAAAGTAGATGTCGGGACTCGAGTAGTGGTAGTGACTGGGGTGGTCGCGGGTAGTATTGCCAGCAATATGAAAGCGGTGGGTAGCGCGGTTTAGAGGGTCGTTCGGCTGAAGAAAGGTATGGGGGGTCGGGGAGGAGGTAAGTAATAAGGTGGGGAAACGACATGTGGATCGCAACCCGACCTTCTTATATACCACCTCGCCACGAAATCTTCGCTTCCCGGGCTCGCTCAAAAGATGTGCTAAGTTCTATTGTTTGTGAGGACACCATAGTGATTGCATCGCATATCACCGAGCCAAGTTCTCGCAGTATCCTAGCTGGAGGGAATGCGCAGTGGAGATCCACTAGACAATAAGGATAACCGGGCGAAGACAATAAGACGTTTCGGCATCACGAGGGAAAACGCGCCCCATCGAGTCGGACAGATAGATAGTCGCCAAGGTACTAGAATGTTAACTATAGTTCAGGAAATGGATGCCAACTAGAGCAACCCAAGCCTAGCTTCTTCAATTTATCGGTAGTTCAGGGTACCGCGGAAAGACAATACGGGGTTGCTAGTCAGTCAGATGTGTACCGGATGAATGAATGTGACACAGGGCGCATAATGGAAGCTGAACGATGAATGAACGTGGCTCATCTGCATGTTATGGAAGAGTCCCTAGTCACCGTGGTGAGGCCGAGGATGTTCAAATGTCCCAATAGCGTCCATGGTCGAGCACAGCCTGGGGAAGTGGAAGGAACAAAAGGCGAATTCGATCGGAGCTCAAAATCACTCGCCGGACAAATCCGATCGATCCACCCGGCCCGAGAGATCGCCGATCTAACCGCCGCGCCTGTGGCTGTCTCCCACCAGCGTTTCTCGATGCTCTACTTTTACCCTCGCAGAAGAATGGAGATGCCGAAAACCCCGTCACCGTTTGCCACCCCCTTTGTCTCCTCCCACCCTTCAACCTCTAGCCACAAAGCCGAATCCACCTCCCGCGAATCCTCTTCCTCATTCTTCGTATTCCCTCTGGAAATCTGGCTTCAGATACTTGACTTCGCATGCACAGACGACGGCACTACATCCCTTTCGCTATCCCGTACCTCCCGCACGGTCAGAGAATTCTCGAGGTTTCACCGGTATCGAAGTGTCGTGCTCGAAGGATGGGAGAGTGCAATCAGGTTCGAGCAGGCGTATTGCTCCTCTTCGAACCTGAATAAGTCGCTTAGGAGTGATGGTATTGTAGAGCGCATGGATGCGGAGGTAGAGGAGAGTGGGAACGCGAAAGGGAAGATGAAAGACGAGGAAGAACAGATGAAAGAAAATGCGGATGAAGACGAACGCGTAAAAGGATTCCTCCCAATAAGTGATATCGTCAACCTCTACGTTCACATACCGGAACTTTACAACGCCGCCTATCCGCCTGAAAGCTGGTTTCCTGACATCGACTCAGACGAAGACTCGTCCTACGCACCTAGTCATTCTGAAGACGAAGGAGATCAATCGACGGATGAATCGACGGACGAGGACGACCACGATACATCGACGGAAGGGAGGCCTGCTACCGGGTCGACTGACCTTTGTCAAGGTGAAAGAAGCGAAGTCGATCATGAAGAAACTTCATCCAACAGCTCTAGCAACCCGTCGCTCGCTGAAGAACCCGGAGACTATCGTCACCTCGAATCTCGAACCATAGACGGCCAGACTCTCTCTCACCTTCTCGACGAGCCAGTTAACCGCCTCTCGGTATTCGAACACAAAGTATTCTCTGCCCTCCGTCGCATCCTCCTCCTTTCCTCCTCGTCCCTACAGGTATTCGCGCTGTGTTTCCAAACTCATTCGAGCTTCCACCTCGAGGCTTTGATTCCGCGGCTGGAGAAATTGAGGTGGTTGTCGGTGTTCAGGGACACGGTGGAAGAACCGTCTCATTTAGACGTTCCAAGAACTTTCTCGAGTTTCAGGATAAACCTTCACCGCCGCGAGGAGCTGAGCGAAGCGAGGGGATGTCTCTGGCCGAATTTGGAACATCTGACCATTAATAGCAGAGACAACCACGTCGATACAATTGTTGTTCGCGGTGTGGACAAGAGAGCGTGGAAACGAGACGCTTTCGACGGGCTGTTGGTTGGTGCCAACAAGTTGACGGTGGTGTATGCGCCTAGATATATGATTAGGTGAGTTTCCTCGGTTTCCTTTCTTTTCTGACTCCTCTCCTTATTATCTATCCGGCATTTTTACTCACCCGTACTCGCCATGTGTAGGTACCTCTCACCCCTCCCTGAAAGTATCATATCGGTCCACGCATTCCTAGGCCACCGCGACATCTACACCCGCATTTCTATCCCCGTAGACGCTTCCGCCCCCGCGGCGCAAGGGCCTGTGGCCACAGCAGGAGGAGCAACACTCTCGCTTCCCACCTCCTATCCTGGACAATCGGCGAACGCCAACTCCCCGACAAACAACTCGAACGCCGGTACGCAGCATACAGCGAACGATAGATCAAAAGGAGATGATACCGATAAGAATTTCGCCCTGACTGATGGCGAAATCACCTTCCTCCTGTACCGCCGGGTTCAATACATGCGTAGCGCGTCAGCTGTGTATTATCGAGTCCCTGAGCCTTCGGAGCTTGAGTCTTCCACGTCAATGGGTGCTGAGGACGAAGGCGCCGACGGAAAGGGGAATGGGGAAGGGAAGGGGGAAGAAACAGAGGCGGAGACGGAGCAGGAAAAGGAAAGGGGGAAAGGGACGGCGAAAGAAAAGGGAAAGGCGAAGAGTACGAATGAACCAGCTTGGGTTAAGGAAGAGTGGTTGAGGGCCGTGGAGCACGGATGGTAAGAGGATATTGGGTTCAGCCTGTCTGCTGTCGAGTGGCGGCCTAGGAAAAGAGCATAGCGGCCAAAAAAGAAACCTCAGATCGACACTCTAGCTTTAAACTAGGGCAAAAGATGATGCGAACGCGGTTTCGAGGGAAGAGGGAGAGCCGGCTTCGGACCGTCGATCATCTCGTACGGACCAGGGACATCCACGCATATTTGACAAGCGACAAAACAAGCGCGAAATAGAATCGTTTTAATTTTTGATAAGAATCGAATCTCTAACTAGCCAGTAAATATTCAACGCTATTAGCAGGAAGGTCGAAAGCGAAAAACACCCCTGATATCAGCTCGCAAAATGAAATGATATGAAAGAATTAACGACTCTGGTGACGCTGCTCCGTCACGGACTGAGTGGTTCTTGAGCAGGCTTCGACCCAAGATCTAGCCCAAATTGGGCTCCACTACCTACTAATACGTCGTGAAGTCCTTACACCGCTAGTTAGGCGAGCGTTCCAGGTGCTCGAAGCAAAAGATTCACGAAACTTGAGAAGCGGGAACGCAGACCCAGAGAAATAAATCACCAGGAGGGAGTGAGTGGGTAGGTCGAAGCACGGGGTCGACGATGAGCTCAAACCTACTTAGGGCATTTATAATCAAGCTGTTCACTTCTTCACGGAATTATCATCGATCTTTACATATAATCTTCCCAAATAAAACGCATCGGTACAGTACGTCGAAAGAGGCAGCAAACTAAAACTAATCCGAATCGTCCAAATCAGACCCATCGGTTATCGCACGCCACTCCTCTATATCACGCTCCCATTTTCCAACAAACCCACTTATGGCGGCAGCAACCTCGGGCTTTCGAGCCTGAACACACAACAAAGCTGATGTCAGAGGCTGTGTCAAAGGAAGAAAAACTGCGCACCTTCAACGTGTCAGTAAATCGACCCAGGTGGCCGAGCCAGCTACCGAAGTGGGTAAGCAGCCAGTCTGACGAGCGACACAGCAGGGGCAATAAATTGTTCATCTTCTCCCATCCGCCGTCTCGGGTGAAACCAAAGACTTCATCATCAATAGCAGAGACACAGCTCAAGAGAAGCGGCAGGTCCTCGATGGCCTGCTGCAGAGAATGCCTATAAACCGCTGGCAGATGGAGCTTCTTCCACTTGGCCGGTACTAAAAGAAGGATTGTAGATAAGTCGAGGAAATAAAGACAACTGGCAATCACGCACGAGTGTTAAGGTCTAGCTGACATTGGATGATGTGTTGCATACAACACTTTGCGAGATGCGTTACAACGCGAGGTTTCGGAACAAACAACGTCTTCGCACGATCTTCTGCTTCCAAGAAGTCGGAAAAGGATTTGTGGTATAGATGTAAAGATGAAACGCCATCCGAGTCCGTTTCGAGGGCCATAAGGGAGCGGAGGTCCGAAATAAGACGTTCTTCCGCGCCGGCTTCTAAGCAAAGGAGTGCAGTGAGGACGTCTGTCGGAAGATTCAGGTAGAGAGCATCACAAAGATTCCCACTGGCCCCAATACTAATATGCTGCGCCCTGAAAAGTAAAAGAAAATCGCGTCCGTGGTGGGTGTCGACAGCTTCGTACGCGTTCTTCGCGGCCAACAAAATGTTGGTGTAAAGCTTGTCTAGCGCGTCGAACGGACGCGCTCTTTGAGGGTCGCCTGGTGTCCAGGTAAGGACGATCTTCAGCCTCTCCACGGGAGAGGCTCGACGTTCCGATACATACTTGTACACCGTCGCGACATAGATAAACTGTCCTGATGCAGCTTCGACAAGCGTCTTGATGTTGTCCTCGGTGTACCACTGGGGATTTCTGATTTGTAGGCCGATAGATTCGAACCGCCTCTGCAGGTATCGATACATATCCCCAGAGGCATCATATTGGTTGCTGAGCTGTATGTGGTATGCTACCTGGTGTAGATGACCACCAGGTTCAAGCGCTGTGCGAACAGCCCATTCCGGCCTGCTGGCAACGAAAACGCGGAATGGGAGGTTGTTGTTGAGGATACAGTGCTTGATGGCAGCCAGCAACTCCGCCTGTCGATCTTCAGCTTCCAGTCGATCGTCAATGTCGAGGTGGGTAGGGTTCGCAATGGCATGTGGCTCGCCCTTGCACTCGTCGACACCGTCGATGAGCATGGCGTACGGAAAGGTGTCAGTGTCAATTTCTTTGCTCCTTCGGAGATTCTCGAAGGGGCGAACAATGAGGCCGTCCATCTGGGATTGTATTGACCGAGTGAAGATGAGGGGATCGCGCTTCACAGCAGCGACAATAGCACTCTGAAACAGGGGATGCTTTAATCCGAGCTGGTAGGCAATGGTTCCGACGATGGTGGACGCTCTGTTGCGAGTGGGATCCGCGGAAGAACAAAAGAACGTTGCAGCGAGGATATTCAAACTGTCGCAGCGTTCAGCAATAGTTTGCTGCAGCGCCGATTTTCCCGCACCCGCAGCCCCCGTCATGCACAGCAAAMGCTGAGGACTACTGCGATCCTGAATCCAGTCCATGATCTCGCCAGTGACCTCAACGCGAGTGTCTTCATCGCATTTCGGAGCGTCGTACCTGGCACTTGAGTCGTGAAGAGCATTGGGCGCGATATTCTTCAAAAGCAGCTCCCACCCTGCAAGATGAAAAGTGTGGCCAGCTTAGTGATATGCACGCGCATCCTCATGGTGGGACATACCATCTATCAGCTTATCACCCCCACCGCTGCCCGTGTGCACATGTATGTCCCCCATTCGAAATCCGCTGGCGTGGGCGAACAATGAGGTCGTGCCACCGTCTACAGGCCTTGGATCTGGGGCTACCGAATTGTTGTAAGATTGCTGGACTGGGAACGCCTGGGGTCGTGGTGGTCGAGGAAAATCTTGATTTCTAGTCATTGAGCTTGCAGCACGTTGCGAGGACGAGGACTCAACGACATTGTCTTCGCTTCTAGATTGGCGGATTGGAGCCTGCGATTCATGGCATATGGGAGTTGAGTTGTCCACGGGAAGCGACAAATCAGGGACTGAGCGAATCGAAGCACGATCAGAGCGGGATGGTCCTGCGATTTCGTGTGAGTCCTGGTGACGGTCGACCGCTGATTTATTGCTGTGACCACCGAACAGCGAGACAATGCGAGAGAAGAGACGGGGTTTCTTGGATTTGGTCGCCATCGTGCAGGGAATGAGTGGAGGGAACCGTGAACGCTGTGCTCCCACCGTGCGATGACTGGGACAGGCAGGCACGAGGCGTCCGTGCGGTGGCTGCGTTTCGGGCCCAATTTGAGTATACTCCGCCACTGGCGCTCAGGCTTGTCTTAAGTTGATATCTGGCTCAGACTCATAGGTGTAGCATCCTAGGGGTTTATTTCCTTCTTCTTCAAACCACCAGCGAAGCTTTCGGTTGCTTCAAAAAGTCCCTGAGGTCAAACTTGAGGGCCTCGTCGACGGGGAAGGGCTAGTCATCACGAAGGATTCTCGCGAGATTGAATGAGATTACTAGGTTCGTTAATTTTTACCCTGTCCTACCCTACCCTGATTTCGTCCATTGTAAGGATCATGCCACTATGCTATTGACCGAGATATGGCCAGCCCTGACAGTCAAGAGAGGTGCAATTTCGAGAATTTACATGAATTCGAAATGCATCTTTCGCCATGTTGGCGCGAACATCTCGGGGTTTTCTCCGTCACTGACACGCTCCAACCTCGTGCGCTGAGACATCGCCGCCACATATGCACCACACCCCTCATTCCAACGAGGCACCGATGGTCGTTTGTTCGAATTCTCCGACGAGAGCCGTCCTGCAAATTCGAGAAGAAAGGGCGGTCTTCGTCCTTGATTGGAAGGAAGTATACAATGACACGCCCACACGTCCACCGGTCAGCCTTTACAGCGCTATACCGACGCTTTGGATCACCCTTTCTGCCCACTCCGGGGGCAGTCCATTGCTGGGTACCACTGCAATAACCTTGGACCTCCTTACCATCTCCTTCGACTCGCACCGCCAGGTCAAAGTCGATAATATTCCGTTGACCTGCGTTTCTGTAAACAAGGTTATCGGGTTTCAAGTCTAGGCGAGCGATCCCGTTTTCGTGAAGATACGCAACACCATCAAGCGGGCTTCGGCAGGGCTGCACGATGTCGCCTCGTAGACCGCTAAACTGATGCCGTCAACCCTATGGTACCTCGGGAGGATGATATACGATTCGGTGTTGACAGTGAAGGACTAGATAACAATGACTATATGCGGGGAAGGTAGCAGCAAAGTGGTAGAGCTACCCGACAGTCAAGAATGGGCCACTCTCGATTTCGAGGCAAATGCTTTGCTTGTTGTCGAGGTCCAGCAGCCCACTGGTAGTGAAGCTGCTTCCATACCATTGATCGACTTATGATCGCCTTACCATCAAGTAGGAAATAGAGATATTTTATCCTCCATATTCGTACCTGATGAGTCTCACTCTGTGGCCATTCAAATGTACAAGCAGGAAGCGACGGAAGCCTACGCCGACTAGATTGCTCCTGAGGTCCAGCCCTATGGTTCCGAGTCTGCATGTTCCGACGGACTGAGTTGTACGGCTAAGAGCACACGATGTAGAACTAGATCAAAGTTGACAATTTTGCTTGCGTCGCTGGATTGAGAGAAGGAAAGTGAATGTCTGAAGGGGAGGGAGATGCAGAGGGCTGAGGGAGGTAGATAGATGGGATCTACATATGAATCCCAATGATTCTATCAATCATCAACTTACTAGGCTAGGTGCCCACTCTGTTAAATGCGGACTACAACTTGTGTACTTGATCTTTCGGGCCTCAGGCCTCTTATGTCAGTCAAACGAGACCCAGGAAGCAGGGAGGCTTAGAAAGACGTTCTCAAGCGCTCAATCAAGATTGTTGGCGTGCAGTCTCGACTCCGACACCGGGACGTTTCAAAATTCTGAGATTAGAGTCATTGGACAAGGTGTAGTCGAGCGTTACAATATCCAATGTGGGTGCGAGAATCAAGTATAAATCCCATTCACGAGCTGTATATGACTACCATGAGCTTTGTACAGCTATAGGACCTCCGTAGGGTGAGGGCGCACTGCGCCAAGTTACAAGAAAGAGGACAATGTACACCGGTAATCAACGGAGAGCTTGTAACGGGAAGCTTTCAAACTTAATTGTCGTCATCATCAAACGCGGGCTGAGAAGGTGTCGATGTGGCTGGGATTCGATTGGGTGGGCATGCCCGCTTCTGTCTCATTGAGCTGTCCTCGTTCTCTGAGTCCGAGTTTGGTTCTCTGGCACGACGTTTGTTGGATCCAGAAGCCTCTGAAGCTTCCGCAACAATTGTCCCTGTATTTGTAGTGGAGCTGGCGTTGACTTTGGCAATAAAGGGGTTCTTTGCATTGTCGGCGGATTGATCTAACGCTTTCTTCAGTGCGTCATCGAATAGGCCAATGACCCGAGCATAGATGTTATTAACATCTTTCAGAACGTCGGAAAATCGGTTGGGAACTGTTCCATCCTCAGCAGGCGTTTGAACGTTGAAGATCAACGACCCCTTTGCTTTGCAGACGGTTGCAATGATGTCTCGGAAGTCAATTATCAGATCCAGGCAGATATCATGCCAGCCAGAATACAACACCGCATTAACCTCAAGCCGAAGAGTGTCAGAAGTCAGAAACGAGTTTTTGACGTCAAAGGCTGTGGAATGATTCATCCACCCCTTAACCCAATCATGAGCTCGTGTCTTGGGACCCAGACAACCATTGGGTTCGTAAATGAACACCAGGTAGCAAAAGAGCCAAAAGAATGCCTCCAAGTCATCCAGATAGTCATGTGCTGGTACCACAGCGAGGCCCTGCGGCAGGGAGGAAACCTTCAACATAATCCATGATTGAAATAAAGTCATGCGCTACAGAGGATCAAATTAGAAAATGTGACGATGAGGGAAAAGACGACTTACCGACTTGACCTCTTTGCAGAACTCGGACAGAGTTCTGACGGGTCCAATGGCTATATCGAGGTGCATTAGAATACCTCGCTCTCCAACTCTGGCTTTGATGCCTTGTAAACCAATTAAAACAGTATCGTGGCATATCTCTCGATGTAATAAGCCTTTTGAAATTAGGGCATAGTGAGCTGTGGAAAAATGAGTCTTGAAGAACACAAAAGGATTGCATTACTACTCACCTGCAATTGCATCCCGAAGTGCAGCAAGCATCTCTTCAGGAGAGGTGAAGTTATCGATTGAAGCTTTGGCATCCACTTTCATGGTGATACGGATGGCAATGGAATTGTGGAAAACACTGACTGCAAACTTATCAGTTGGCCCTCGAAAGTCTTTCGTCTCCCCTCGCCCTACTTCGTAAGACACAATCTGGCACAGACCCTGTCCGCCTTTGACTTCCTCAAGAATCTCGTACTCTGGTTTTCGGCCTTGAGACATCCAGTAGTCTTTGACAATGAGTCTTTCTCCCTTCTGATCTTGAACGGGCCAGCAAACAATACCGCGACCTAGGAGAGAAGAGCGAACCCAGGGTTTTTGTTCCATCAACAACGTGTATGTGGTAGGGGCTTTATCTGGGCCCACAGTCCTCAATGTGCCACCAGTTCGTATGCCATCAGCTCCAACAGTCCATTGAATAGTGTCATCAAGCCCAAGTAGACGTTCATCGGTGGTGCAGAGGCCCACAACCAGTAGAACAAACAGCTCGGCCTCTTTGTGGATGTCGAAAAGCTTGGTATACTGTGCACCGCTGCAATCGAAATGGAAAAATCAGGCTCGCTTCTCTGTGACAACCATGCAACGAACATAGCGGCGGTTTGGTTGTCGAATAAAGAGTTGCCTAGAAATCGAAATGGGATCATCAGTGCTGGAGTACAAGGGGAGAATGAATCACCACTGACCGTGCGTAGATCCCAAGCTGACCGACATGGTTTTCGTCACTAGTCACGTCTACCTCGCGTTTGGCATCGAAAAATCCGACCATATTGGGGTAGCCAACTTCACGATTTCCAGTTGGGCGCGTAAAGGATGGGCCCGACCCCCCCACAGAAATGTCCGGAGAAGATCGATGTAAGTTTGGCTTCTGACCTCCATGTCTGAGCTGCTTGGCATGCGTATCAATAGCCTTTCTCTTGCTGCCACTAGGCCCGTCTAGATTGGACCAATGAAGGATAGAGTTGATAATCTTGGTGAACGGGTCGTAGAGCTCAGCCTCATACTTAGCGACGCTCGGTAGCTTCTCCCATCTTCGATTTCGATACTCTTCGGTCGTGTCCAAGTAACCTTTGATCTTTGCCACCCTTCCCTTTGGAATGTCCTTGTAGAGATTACGCGCCCAAGAAACATCGACCTCAACGATTTTGCCGGCGAGCTCTTTCAAAAGAAGATTACGGACATCTGTGACGTTCCCCATATCTTGTTCTTGAATAGCATCTGTATGATCGTGCTTTGACGGGCTTTGAGAGTCCTGAGCACTAATGAACTTGTTTACAGTAACTTGACAGCCGTTTCGAATGGGGGTGGAAGCGAGGCCAGTTGAAGGAGGAAAGTGACCGTCAATGGAAGCGGCTGAAGAGGAGGAAGGCATGTCTGTTGGGGGGGTTGCTGGAGTAGTTTCAGCAAGGTTGATAGCCGTGAACTCAGGGGGAGGTGTAGAAGCTGAGAGGCTGAGAGAGGTCTCAACAGCGGGGACTTGATTGTCATCCTGGAGAGGAACGGGTGCGGCAGTAGGATTGCGAGCCACAGATTCGGTAGCTACAGAGCCATCGTGCTCTTGAGTATCCTCATCAGTAGGTATAATGAGAGCCTCGACTGCTACAAGGTCCTCTTCGGTGTCATAATCCGTCGACGCAGTGTTGAGGGATGAAGGGTACATTGGCAGAGACCCTGTGGGTGACATGTTGGGAAGCATGGTTGGAGTTGCACGAGCTCAAATATTTATACCTTTGCTAACATTTCTCATTTTGTTTGTTAGGTTTTAAGTACCGCCAACAAACGCGTGCATTCCTGGTTACGAGTCTTTACATTACGAGTCTTTACGTAAGGAAAGCTCGTTCTTTTAATCGAAACGAGCCCAAAATGCCAAGAGCGCCGAGTCTTGTACCGGCCCATTTGGAAGGTGCTCCTTCCAAAACAAGTAGCAAAATTCGGTATTCACCGAAGCCGACAGGGATCTCCCGAAGCAGCTCTCAGGTACTGTTGGCAAAAGCCGACAACCATTCTGTTGCCTTCAGGCACGAATCAATACAGAGGAGATCTAAATTTATGAGTGGAAAAGTGCTGAGAATTTCTTATCATGAAACCATGGGAGGAAGCCGCATGAGCGCGAGCACGCCACAGGCGTGCGTCAGCGAATGCATTGACTGCGTATGAACAACGCAGAGACAATACATAACAGATCTCGTAAAGACTCGTACTGCCGTGTACTGCAACGGCCTTCTACCAAAGTATTTTGTACCGTATTGGGTCTTCAATCAATATGTAGCAGACCTACAGAGGTAATTCAAACCCCGCTATTCATTCTCTCAAAAGGCACGTCGAATAACGTGTGCATCTGCTAAGGATCATGAAGTTGTAATGATGCTAGGAGCTTACTCCCTCAATTCCAGGGATTTGTCGAAGCTCGAGGCCAAGTTTGCATGGCGGTGTGCCGGCCCTGCCGATCATTATCCTCCAAATTGGGGCGTCGGGAATCCCCGAAAACGCGGTCACATGAGGCATGTTCCGACTCCGCATTCAGTTGCAGAGGTCAACAACTTTGGTAGAAGGCCGTTGCAGTACACGGCAGTACGAGTCTTTACGAGGTCTGTTGTGTACTGTCTCTGTGTTGTTCGTGCGCAGTCAATGCATTCGCTGACGCACGCCTGCGGCGTGCTCGCGCTCATGCGGCTTCCTCCCRTGGTTTCATGATAGGGAATTTGCAGCACTTTTACACTCAGCAATTCGGATCTCCTCTGTATTGATACTGGATGTTCAGGTGCGTGAAGGCAACAGAATGGTTGTCGGCTTTTGCCAACAGTGCCTGAAAGCTGCCTGGGCGGCATCGGGAGATCCCTGTCGGCTCCGGTGATTACCGAATTTTGCTACTTGTTTTGGAAGGAGCATCTTCCAAATGGGCCGGTACAAGACTCGGCGCTCTTGGCATTTTGGGCTCGTTTCGATTAAAAGAACGAGCTTTCCTTACGTAAAGACTCGTAACGTAAAGACTCGTAACGGCTCGAGAAGTGAATGTCAGAATCACCCCGGAACATACTACGTGCGAACTCGGAAAATTCACTATGAAATTGAAGCGTTCGACATGAAATAGGAGCATCCTGAGACAAAGAGTGGGGGCGAGTCCAAGCTATTACTAGCGTTGGGGCGGTGAATAGGGTTCGCTAAGCGTATTCATGGGTTAGCTGAAAGACTATGAATTCAAAGTTAAAGGAACTACGCACTGATGACTCCTCTTGAAAAGAGCTAATTCCTTGACGCGGTCTAGAGTCAGGAAGTCGAGTCGTCCAAGCTTTCCCATGGCTGAGGTGAGTTTCGAATGACGAGAGTTCGAAGTTGTTAGGGAGTATGACGCTCCCTGCTGCTGGGAACTGCAAGCACCCCTCTCTAAACAATCCTCATCTGAGGCTAGAGCCAGCACCTCGCGATTTGCCATCTTCTTCGACGCTCTTGGTCCGTCGACACATTCGGATTTGACGGAGAGGCTTGAAGACGCCTGCTTGGAAGAGAGCCTATGAATGGCGGTTCTGGATTCCCCGCCAGGCGCTCGAAGGTCGTCTGGCCAGGATGTGAGGTTGTCAGCGGAATGCACAGCATCCACAGAGTGACATGAAGCCGCCTCGCCCCACACCGCGCAATCTGTGTCTCTTAGGCTTTCATTACTCCACTTCGGCCCCTTGATACTCTCAATGCTCCCTGCACCCCAGCCTGTGATGTTGACACTCTCGATACTCTCAGCGCTCCAGCTGAAATCCCTGACACTCTCGTTCCCGGTAGTCTCGGCGCTTAATGTTATATCCCTGAGGCTTTCCAAGCTACTCTCTGCGGTGATATCCCTCCGGCTCTTCAGACTACTTTGTATGGTGCCAATGTCCCTGCGGCTTTCTCTATCCCAGCCATTATCCCTGATACTCAAGCTGCCGACAATACTCTCGGTACTTGAGTCGACATCTCTAAGCCTCTCGGCGTTCTCGAAATTCGAGACTTCGGGAACGACCACTTGCACGTCGAGATGATCTTCCTCTGGCACCTGAAAGCAAGCGACTCCTAGACGCAACGCAACGAGAGCGAGGTCGGACCCACAATTGTAATCAAAAAGCGACCACTGCCATGCTCACCGTTGCGAACACATATTACTTGAGACTTGAGGACGTCGACCCAGAAACCACCTGGTCACGGTGAACGATGTCGATTGCGTATGCATTATGAAGAAAGGAAGTTTCGCCGTACGTACCTTCAGGGGAGGCATCGAGCACCGGACCCAACCTCCAGTCGTCATCGTGACACAAGGCGCAATCCGCACCGGTCTTCATCCTACGTGAGTGAAAGTCGAGAGGCTTGAAGGAAATTTGAGAAGGCTCACCGTGTCCAAGAGTATGTCATTGATCGTGTCACAAGGGTGGCAAGTCTGGAGCCGGGGGCATGTCAACATCACGCAGTAGAGAGCATCTAAAGTCACGCACGAAGTCTACTAGTGCTGGAAAAGCGTCTACCTGTACCCAATGGGCTTGGGTTAAATTCCCCCCGGACGAATAGCTCGTGGAAGAATCGTCACCAAACCCAGGAAAGTCGCGCTCCGCTGACCCAGCGTGGCTGTCACAATTCCCTCCATCCATAAATCGGTTTCCATCACCCCTGGGTTCAAAGCCGGAGCTGGTGTCTCCCGATCCGCTGGAGTCACTCCCGAATTTGGATAGTGAGCCTTTCAAGTGGGAACGGAAGGTGTTCGAGAGTGCCAACTTGAATCCCCGAAGGAAAAGAGCCTGGTCTTTTCCATGCCCACCTTGAGCAGGTTGCGTCGTCATCGAATTGGATCCAAATCGAGCCTCTGCCATACCGCGGTGTGTCCATGTATAGTCTGGTGTTAGTTCCAGTCTGCTTGTAACGTCTCTTTCGAGTTTCAACACTTCGGGCGAGGCTTCCATCATCTCATTGTACGCAGCAACAGCCCAGCTATCGCTCTTGATGCAACCTGTGATGATGTACAGAGAGTCTTTGTCGGCCACTCGCTGGATGCTGTTCGCGTGCTGGTATATGAGGCCGGCGTGCTGGATAATGAATTCCTGAAGAGCGATTGGATCAGCTAGTTCTTCGAGATCTGCTGACGAGGTACACGCGAGTACGGCACCTGGCCGTTTGCGACATTGAAATTCAAATGAAGAAATGCTTGAAGAAATTTGCGTAAGTACCACCTGAGCTTCAAGAAAAGAAGGAGACGCACTGTCCAGATGGCGTCTTACGAACGACCGACGAGATGCCTTCAGCGACGGTATCGCCTTCTCTGAGCTCGGCTCGGTGAATCCTGATCGCTCTGGATGGAGCCTGAGCTAGATATCTCGGGCTATGGGTCGCCTGGTTCCGCAAAGGTTCACCGTCCCAGATATTGAAGATCTTCTGAAATCCGTAAACCGGAGTGAACGTCCCAATGTCCCCTGGAGTGACGCCCTTTCCAGGGACGAGAGGGCTGCGAGGTTTGGGGTTCCAACATCCCAGACCATGCCCCGATCGTAGCATACTTCGGACATAAATCTCGGCTCTTGTAATATCCGATCGTATGATTCGCACATCCAGCTCTTCCATAGATGACTGTGTTGATGGTTCTTTTAGACGCCGCTGAAAAACGGTGAGCAAACTCACAACGTTGACATCTTCCTCCGATCGTGCCCCAGATTCAACACTAGTTGTAGGCGTATCAGGATTCCCGATGGATTGGTCTCGCTGGATGGGCACCATATGCACGGCTCCTTGTATCTGTGGACCATGCTGAGGCGCATCGCGGCGGGCGGGACGAAAGAATCTTGATAAAAACGGGATCAACCGACGACGGAGCTGCCTCATATAGATACTGAGCGATNGGTCCCCTCGTTTGGCCAGTGGCCATCGACAAATCCGGTGCATTGATGCTAAAATTGAAGGAAGTCAAGTACATGTCGTTTCCTGCGGTTACGAAGTCGGTGCCCTGGAAAGATTGGTGATGGGCACCTGTGAGTACTGCTGTTGACGCCATGGGTCCCCTTTCGGATATGCTTGACATCCTAGACCTTCAATAACCTTCAATGACGCTGGGAAAGAGAAGGTAGCAGCCAATAGTGGCGAACAAGTTATGCTTCGTGCGTTGGCAAGAGGGTAAGGTATGAAATCCAAGGGAACGGCGACAAACACATGTACTGGCTCATGTCCTATGTGTCCAGCACAGGGCAGTTCCTGGAAATTTACAGAGGCATTACTGAAATCTCCAATTCAGTTGTGTGACATTGAGATCCATCGCAGCGGTAGTGGCAAATGATACACGTGTTGGAGGGGTGATTTGCTGGCAATGAAGAACCTGTCTTTTGGGATGTGATTGAGGAGGGTATTCATGCCAAAAAGCCCCATTGAGACTAGTAGACAATTCACCTTCTGACCATACAACAACCTTCGAACTCCCGAATCCCTACTGAACGCTCCAGACGGCACGAGAAGCCACATGGGTGTGCGAGCCGATATGAGGGATTCCATTCGGGAACTACCGCTGACTTGTTCGAGTAAGGGCGAAAAGCTACCAAGGGACCCATTTGGCGCCGAAGACACGCGGTGGCCGCATGGTGGAAGCGTGGACGGGACGGGATTGTTTGTGGGTGGAACTGACGGTTTCTTGCAGCTGTACTTGGTTTATCTGTGTACGATCATCAACGGAGTTGGAGAACCTCGGCACCACAGCTGAGTTGTCATATTGCCATAGTTGAAATGAGTTGTTCGTAAATTCCAGGGGAGGATGGGAGCGCCGGAATATGGGCGCTCAGTTTTTTGTCGTGAGGGAAGCGAACAGTCTTGGCCCCGGGACAAACACGTGCAAATCTTGCCTCCTAACAGTTGTCTGGCGGCAAGCAATCGCAAAAGCAGGCCGTATGAATCCTAGACAAACTCGAAGCGTGCCTGTGAATTGCCTCAAACCCCATAGAAAACATGGTTCGGATCATAACCACTCCTCCGCTCCAGGAATTTGATCACCAATCCTAGCCTTCTCTTCTCAGGCGTAAGTAGACCCTGCAGATGATTGTGCAATCGCAAATATCCAACTTCAAAAGCTATCGGAGGGTGGGTGGGATGTTAGAAAGGAGTTTAGTCGATTGACGAGGATCTGTATACAAAATGATTTCGATACTCCCAGAGAATAGGCGAGTGCTGGTTCACCCCGTCCTCGTAGTGGCACTCGCTTCACACTCTTACAGAAGACAAAAATAATGCCTACAGCAATGAGATATGTGTGTCAAGAAGCATGGACAGTCCTCCAGAGCACGTAAAGCCAGTCACCCTTCCTACTTCTGTTCAGATCCATACTCATACCGTTGTACCCAAGCGAATGGATGTCCGTGCCTGGACCCCCAAACTCCCGCAGCAGTGCCAGCCCAGTAACCTTGTGTGTCACTCTTGGGTCGGCCACAGGGACAAGGTATCTGTAGAGCCCACCTGCACCTTCAGCAAGGTCGGTGATGCAAGGTTTACCCTGCGCTCTCCGCTCCTCATTCGCAGCCACCTGCTCTGCAGGAAGTGGACCATCGTTTAATATAAGATCGAACCGCGTAGCCGCCTTGTCCTTGTTGGTTGTATAGACAGGGACCAGAGAAATATACCTAGGTATACGGGTCAGTATTGGAGCAGCTTCGTAGTTGCAGGTTCGCAATGCGCTTACTTTCCCTTGAAGCCGGCATTGATATCGTCGTTGCCCCCGTTGATCTCGCGTACACGGATTGACGGCATTTCGCCACTCGAATTGGTGGCAACAACCTATCCATACTTAGTTGGCGAAGGCGTCCTGCCTGCATTCGGAGGACGAACGTACCCCGATGTACTCGATAAATTCAACCTTCTTGGCTACAACGCTGATGTTCAATGGCTCAGACAGCGATGTCAGAGGCTCAGGTCTGGAGATAAAAACCTCAGAGTTGATATCGAAGCCTGGGACAGAAAAGCACTGTTGATAGAGAACAACTTTGCTGTGGGCGCCGATGGTATCTGGGAAAAGCCTCATTCAGATATGTGAGGCGGTTGAATATTGTTGGGCGTACACTCGCGCATGATCTCCCGAGAGCCCGAGATGTTCAGTTCAGTCTCACCCCTCATTGTCCTCGCCAGAGTATCATTGATCGTATTTATGCATTCGTGACTGGTGGTCGTTGATGATAAGGATAAGGCGGAGATGGGAGAGTAAGATGCGTTCAAATTGGTATCTGAGGCACCTGTCCTCTGTCTGCTCTCGCGAGCGACTTTAGACACTTCCTGGAAGAACGTGGTGGAAGAGTACTTGAGATTGTACTTGGTCGTATATCGGTGTATGAATGAGGCTGAAGCTGGAGTAAGCTATAATGTGCAGGAGGATAAGAGAGCCAGTGTACCTGTGTTCCTCGTATTGTCATAGTCAAAGATTAATTTGTAGTAAATTCGGGCTGGAATCTCGACGTTTACGTTGGACATGGAGGGTTCAATATATACTGGACAGTTTGGAGGGCTGGAAGGTAGGCATGCTGTAATGTTGAAGACATATAACTCATATATAGTTCATGGAGAGACTACTGTACTGGGTTCGTGCAAGATGAGTCGAAATTGGAAACCCCAATGACGTGGTTTCTTCTTGCGGCTTTCAGGGCTTCTCCCGCTATTTAACCATGAGGTAGCCTCGTGAAGACATCATGTCTCCCGTGGTCTGGAAGTTCGCGATGTGTCTGTTGCGCTTGCCTCTTCGAGTCCCGACTGCGCGTGGACTGATTAGAGTCGAAATGCCTCAGAGACCTGCAGTGCTTTAGCATCAGCCCATTCTCCGCAGGTCATAAAACAATGAAGATTCCATTTGCGGCGAGCAGTGGAGCTGGAAGCGCTCAACACTTTGCGGATATTCCGGGATACCGCCTCTCAAGAAGCTGCGGCAGCGATAATCTTCAACGCAACACAAAACTCAAGTAATCTAAAACTCGTCTTCGTCGATACAATACAATCTTTGAGCGAATGGCGAGTTAGAAAGTTAAGACAGAGATCAGCTGAGAAAATCGGGTCGATCGACTTGTTAGCGGAAACTCAGGTCATCGAGGCAAGAAGAGAGAGGTGCCGCGCTGGTTCCAGTATATAAAACTACTGGAGTAAAAATGCAAAGATTATAAGGAGGAGGGGGCAAAACAGAGCTGAAAACCGAAAGGGCATGTGACGCTTGTCATGAATGGATTCATACAGGTAGGTGCACAGTTTCTGAGACGAGAGGGCGGCGATGGCCGGTAGGGATAGGAAGTCAGCGGGAAGGAGAAATAGAGATCGGAGGTTTTTTGCCCTACTTGCCCCTGACTACTTTCCAGACCTTCTTGATCAAGCTAGTCTTTCGTCTGAGTTGAGCACCATCTTGCTGACTGCCTGTGCGTCTCGTATTCTCTGGAGCGTAAGGCTTCCGCTCTCCCCTGGGCGGAGCGGGTAGTGCCTTATCCATTTTCTGGTTGTTGTTGAGGATATAAGCCTCTGGTTTCTCGTATTGAGAAGGAAGGGGTGCACTTTGATGGCTCTTTACACCCAGGCGGTTGAGGAAGGAGTTCTGAGACTTGTGCGTCGGTCGTCCTTCGTTCGTCGGTGCCCCGGCAGGCGTCGAAGGAGACGGTGGAGTTTCGTACTCTGCACCCACGAGAACATTTTGTGTATCTCGCATCTTACGGGTGAGCTGCACCAAGGACATCAAAGGCCTGATCCACTTTGGGAGATCTGAGAAGTTGTCGAGTGGAAAGCTGGTTTGCGAGTTGAGAGAATCTGAGGCTTCGGGAATGAAAATGGGCTGCGGGGGCGGGACACCTCCGCGGCGAGGACGCGCCCGACTCTTGCTTTGACGGGGTGACTCATCCTTGGTGCGGGGAGAAGTCATTTTGCCATTGTAGATCGAGCTAGCAAGGGTGTCGTCGTCCTGTCTGCCAGATCCACCTCCAGCGCCGGAGATTTCTTCAAATGGTTCCGGCTCGGGAATTCCCCAAGCTTCGGCAAGGGTATCTACCTTTTTCTTGGGTGGTCCGGGAAAATTATTTGAACATGTTCCGTATGCATACGCAGACGAATAAGCTCCAGTAGAGGATGGCTTGGTAAGCACCTCAGGTTGTGGAGACCAAGCATTTATGGGCGTCGGGTTCCTATGAGAGGGAGCCCATGCCACATCGAAGGGATCGTTATGAAACACTGGAGATGAGATGAGGTGGAAGGCAGGAATGATATCGATGGCGACAAAGATACGTACTGGGGCTGACCGTACTGGTGACATCTAGGCGGTCGATGACATCTGCGTGCTGCAGCCCCTGCATCGAGCGAGACTTGCCGCTCGATTTTTCTTGGATGGGGCATTGTCCTGGGAGCGGGACCTTCGGATTGAAGGCTTGGGCCCGGGGGCGCTCAAGGCCTGGGACACGCCGTGAGTCGCGACCGACCGTGATGAGAAGGAGAGGGAATGAAGGACGTACGCCAAGGTGTTGTTGCGAGGGGTCTGGGTGAGGTTGTTGGACTGGCGGTAGGAGACAGTCTCACGGACGGCGTCCCTGACGTCTGCGGCGGGGACCACGGAGAGCATGACTGGGGCAGTCCTTGGGGCTGGCGATAAGAGGTGTGTCAGGGTCGAAGAGACTCGTCAAGACGATATGGAAGACGGCAGTTTAAATGACATACCGCTTCAGCTTTCGGGAAAGACTCCCCTTGTACAGAGTCGTCATCGTAGAAATTCCTTCCTGTTATAGAATTGCCGGAGGAATCACCTTGCGAGCCACCGCCTCCCACCGGCCCAGTACAACCTTTACCGGACCTGTCTGT
Organism: Candolleomyces aberdarensis; assembly: GCA_004126415.1. NCBI lineage: Eukaryota > Fungi > Basidiomycota > Agaricomycetes > Agaricales > Psathyrellaceae > Candolleomyces > Candolleomyces aberdarensis. Next base: position 34,877 of record SDEE01000127.1, on the reverse strand, counting down.
TGCGTCTGTGCCCGTTTCATCTCGAGACTTATATTCCGAGCCGCTTCCTGATCCAGTACTGCTATCAGGTTTGGAAAAGGAACCTCTCGATTTGGAACGGAAGTCCTCCGCAAGTACCAACTTGAACTCCCGCAGGAAAAGAACTCGGTCCTTAACGTTGAAGCTGAAGGACGTTAAGTTTACACTGTTTCCTACGCCTAGAAAACTGGAATCTTGAAAAGCTTGATGGCGGGCCCCTATGAATATTGCTGTCGATGTAGCGGGGCTCTCTGCTGTCTCCCCAGGCATTCTATGTCTGAAGCGCGATGAATAAAGGAAGAAAGCAGACACTTGCTGCTGAGGGATGTGGTGGGAAGAGGATAAGACGTGCATCCCAATCTAGCGCTCGTTCTCATCCTACCGCATCCAGTGCTTTGCGGAGCCGATGCCAGAATGGGGTATTGCCTGGCCAGTTTCGGGCGTCTTTTCGGATCCCCTCCGCTCAGCCAAGACGGTCTGCGACCTGGGATAAGTGCCGGAACTGCCTATATAAAATGTGATGTTATGTGAACCAAGCCTGTAACAACCACTAGTCAGTTCCCGAGCTAATACACCGTGCCAATTCCATGTGCGCGACGTACGTATCCGTCCTTGAAGTACTTCCAAGTCAGGATGAAACGCCATTTCGAACCGAAATCGTTATCGCGGGATCGAATTGAAGAAGAAGCGGAAAGTGTGCCGCTAATGTTTGGGGGAGACGCTCATTATCTACCGAGAACTTGTACAGGAGGAGAACATTTAAGAACGGCTCCGTCCAGACACAAAGCAGGACAACCAGGGATTCTAATAAGCAAATAAGGCCCAGTGCGAACGCCGGCCGCTCGATTTTCCACCAGAAAGTGCTCGACGCATACTATGAACAGGCGATGGTTGGGTAGAATGTACACGCAGTCTGAATCAGACCGACGACACTGTTGGCAGCACACACACAAACAACATAACTCTATTCAGACTTTCGTTGGGGGATCACTAGGATAACAGAGTAGTCAGCGTAGAAATCATCGAAGAAGAGGTACGGTATACCTTGGAGAATCCCTGTCATTCTTCAGACGGAACAGCCCCTTCACCCGGTCCACAAAGCCAGCGTCAACGGGGAATTCCTTCAACTGTTCCTCCTTCTCCTGGGACAGATACTTCGTCTGCGGATCCCATAGCCAACTTTCCAACCTCATTATGAGGTTCTGTGCCACCTCTGTTTCCGCAACCTGCTTGCCCAACTCAACCAACTCTTTTTGAATTTGGGTTGCGGCCACATGCTTTCTGAGGATGTGGTCGATAATGTCGTTTGCATCGCTTGTATCGCTTGCGGGATCCACGATACGCCTGTAGATGGCGCCTTGGGCCAAAACTTCGCTCCAAGACTCTATTAGCACCTTCTCTCGGATTGGTCCAATTGATGAGCTGTACGGAACCGTCTCCCATTGCGTCGAGGCCATTACCACCCTTCCGAGAGGGAAGGGCCCGCAGATGCTGCGAAGAATATTGTAGCTCAAAAGCCCTGAGCCTGGCATACGAGTTTGACGGATGCTGTGGAGGTAAACGAGGCCAGCAACGTTCACCCGCATGTTCTTGCTCTCATATCTGGAAGATTTGAGGTCAACTGAGGCTCGCGATTGACGATGAACGAAAAACAGACTGACACGGATGCCAGCCAAACGGAGACTCTCCTCAGGGTCTCGTATTCACCCTGGTCGGGATCATCAAAACCAGGTGTGTCGACAAGCACAAGGCGACGATTGGGTGCCACTAGATGAATTGAAGGAAGTGTAAATGGAGCGGCGCCGATTTTCTTCGTGCACGATAGCAGACCGTGATGCACAGTCATGAGCCCCTCGATGCCACAGATTCTGTTAATAAACTACGAAGCGTCAGAAAAGGGTTTGAAGACATTGAAAAAAAATACACACAGTGCTCTTTCCCGCCCCAGTTGGACCCACAACACTTGAGGGATGTGAGAAGGGTTGGATAGAGAAGAAGTGAAATCACTGACACAATGATCAGGTCATCCTGATGTGCATCCGTGAAGAATTGATCTTCAATCCCAGTATCCAGCCTGTAATTGGCATTTCCTCGGCCAGGTCTCACCGGTAAATGTGGGGACCTGTAGCAGTCGAGAAGAATTAGCCCTAACCGAGGTACTACCAATTCTATGAATCATGGTGGCACGACGTACAATATTTTATCCGCACCCTCGGGACCCGATAGATTCTTGTCTGTAGAAGACGCAGCAGGTGGGAATGGTGAAGCGGGATTTTCTTTATTCTCCAGATAGGCTACCCCTGTTAGAAACCATAGGATTCAGCGTGTGGTGACTCCACTATCCGGTCGATGACACTGCACCCTTACCGTTGCGAACGCACAGTACCCTGGACTTGATGATTTCAACGCATAAATCGTCTGCCCACGATAGTGAAGAGCAGAAACAAATTAGAAGAACGAAGTGAGGACTTACCAACCGATGCAGAGGCTGCAGGATTTACTCTCCAGTCATCGTCATGACTCAAGGCGCAGTCTGCACCTGTCTGGTTTTTCGTTAAGTTGGAGCAAGACTTGAAGCAACGTAGCATAGGGGCTCACAGCCTGCAATAGTAGACTGGTGATCCTATCACAGGGGTGGATAGTCTGAATCAAAGAAACTCGTCAATACGGTATTGGAGATAACCGTTGAAAATCACACACCGCTTCAGTTGTCGGGAAAGACTCTACTTGTACAGAGTCGGCATTGAGGCAGGAGTTCCTTCCTGTTACTGAATTGCCGGAGGAACCACCTTGCGTACCGTCGCTTGCCAACGATCCACTTCTACCATGACCGGGCCTGTCCGTGGCATCGCTGCAGGCTCCATCTTGAGACTCGTAGTCCGAGCTAGTCCCTGGTCCGGCATTGCTATCGGTTTTGGAAAATGAATCCCGCAATTTTTAGCGAAATTCATCCGAAAATGCTAGTTTAAACCCTTGCAGGAAGAGAGCTTGATCCTTGCCATGGTTGCTTTGTGTAGATTGTGTCGTGCGCCCACATCGCACTTCTGCCATTGCGAGATGCGTCCAGTTGTAGTGCAGCAATACTCCTGGTCCCCTGGGAGAGTCTTCTTTCACGAGCCTTAGCTCATTGTGAGGGGCTTGTGCCATGTTCTTGTAAGCAGCGATGGCCCAACTGTAGCTCTTGATACATCCTGAGATGATATGCAGGGACTCGTCCACTCGTTGGATACTATTCGCGTGTTGATAAATAATCCCGGCGTGATGGATTATAAAGTCTCGCAGTGCAACCTGATCTATCGCTTGTTCGAGGTCTGCGTCTGAGGTGCAAGCCAATATCGCGCCTGGCTCTCTGCAACAATGAAACTCAAACGAGGAAATACTTCTGGAGGTGATGGTCAGTAATCGGGTGGGAGTTGACGAAACAAACCAGCGCACCTTCCATCTGGTGTCCTGTGAACTAGTGACGATGTGCCATCGAAAATTGTCTGACCTTCTTCAAGTTCTGCTCGACGAACTCTTGACTTTCTGGAAGGGACCTGGTGCGTCGAGCCAGCAGCCACCAAGGCTTGCAAAAAATCTCCATCCCAGATATTAAAAATCTTTCGGAAACCGTATACCGCACTAAAAGTTCCAACGTCACCCGGGACGATCCCCCTTCCATCGACCAGCGGTTCCCGGGGTTTGGGGCTCCAACACGCAAGACCATGCCCGGATGATAGCATACTTCGAATATATATTTCGGCCTTTGTAGGATTGCGGGATCGAATGGATTCCGAATCCACATCTTCGATCRAGGTCTTGAACGTTACGAGGGTCAGATTCCGCTGCGGGAGTCCACAATGAGGATACTCACCACGTGAAACTGTTGGGGGTTCGAGGAGGAAAAGATGTGGGAAGAAGGCTGGTGACGAAGTTGGCCAGCCGAAGAGTCATGGCCGGCATTGGTGGCTGCTTGAACGACGGAATTGGCATGTCCTGTAGTTTGCTCAGGGGGCAAGATATTCAAGGATCGTTGCATTCCTGAGCCGTGATGGAGGGCTTCCCGATGTTCGGCGGATTGAAAGAACCTTGAGAAATACCGAACAAATCGGCTTCTACGCTGGCCCGCAGAAGAGCTCATAGCTGATGGAGACTCGGATGTCATTTGCTCTGTCGTGCCGGCCAGGCTCGATGTATCGACGTTGAAGTTGAAGGACGTCAAGTATACATCATTTCCTGCGGCTACGAAACTAGAATCTTGGAAAGCTTGACGCCGCGCCCCTGTGAACATTGCTGTCGACGTAGGGGGGCTCTCTGCTGTCTCCCCGGGCATTCTTATGTATGAAGCACGATCAAATAGAGGAAGAAAGCAGACGCTTGCTGCAGAGCGATGTGGTGGGAGGAGAATAAGACGTGCATCCCAATCTAGCGCTCGTTCTCGTCCTACCGCATCCAGTGCTGTGCGGAGTTGCGTGGCGGGTTCCGAGGTTGAGATTGGTTAAAAACCCAAACTCTGGACTCAATTCAGTTGCAGAAAGGTCACTCAGCACAGATTCACCAGGTAAAGTTGGAACTGCCATGAATCAGCAACAGAGAGTGGTACACGGCTAGGTGGTAAGAGGATGAGTAACCGGCAAGAATGTGCACGGTGGATGCGTCGCTGCAATGTTTTGTATAGCCTGTATATACCTTTGTGAGTTCTAACTTTATAATACACATTACCACCGCGTGACATCGGCCTCTGCCTCCCCGAAGATACTCGTCTTTTTAATCGCGAAGTCCTCCTCCACCTGCCCCGCCCCTTCATCCTCCAGCTTCTTGTCATACAACTCCCGAAACTCCCTCTTAAGCGACCTCAAAATGTTACTGTTGATCGCCTCGAATTCCAACAAAAACCCATCGTGTCCATCCGGACTCGGAATCGTAACCAACTCTGCTCCAGGAATATGATCAGCGATCTCCTTCTGTTCCCCAGGCGTAAATAGCCCATCTGTCGCGATACTGACGACGAGAGACCGTGGAGGTAGAGTAGCGAGGACTTTCGGGAGAGCGGTAGGGTCTGTTGAGGAGTCGCCTTCAACACGGCCTCGAGCGATATCGTGTGTGTCAAGTTTGCGGGTGATATGGATGTAGCAGTTGGCATCGAACCGTTTGATGAATTTCTCGCCTTGGTAGCGGAGGTAGGACTGGGCAGAAAAGATGGGTGGCGTTAAACTGCCCTCTTCTTCTTTCACTGGCGAGGATGCATCCGTCGTCTGCGGTGTAGTGTTGGGCGTTGACGATGACTTGGATTTGGAGTTCCGCAGACCATCGTTATGCAAGATCGAGTTGTCGAAACGGGTTTTCGGCGAGGCTGGCGGAGTGATGGTGCCCACTGTGTTGCCGCTACTATTCAGCGACGCCTGCGCCTTCCTGCCAAATCGACTTTCGAACGAGTCCCTCGAGCGATAGGTCAACAGTGCACTCATACGTGCAGCAGCGAGCCCAGACGCGGGTTGAGCGCTGTAGAAACCGTCTTCGTACATGGGGTCACTGTAGATGCTTTGTCGTTGGGCCTCACCCCAGCTGATACACCATGCGGAATGGCGTGCGGAGGTGGCGAGGGGTATAATGTATTTGACATAGCCTCTTGGAGAGCTGAGCGGCCATTCAAGGACCGCCATACCACCCATGGAGCCTCCGATGACGACGGCGACGGATTGCACTCCGAGGTGGTCGAGGACTAGTTTGTGGATCCTGGAAATAGGATTCAGTATGGAGGTAGCACCGCAACGTGAAGCAGCACGTACCGGACGTCGTCTCGTATTGAGGTTGGTGGAAATTGGGGTCCATAGGGTTTGCCAGTATCTGGGTTGATGGTCACTGGGGAAGCGGAGCCATATGGCGAACCAAGGACATTGGCACAAAAAATGAACCAGCGACTGGGGTCAAAAGCCTTGTTTTTGCCCATCAAAGGCCCCCACCTAACGACACGAGCGATTGGTCAGGCCATTGAAAGATGAGCTGGCAATGATAGACGCACCAATCCTCCACATCCGCACTGCCAGTAAACGCATGGCAGATGACCATCGCATTATCCTTCGTCTCGTTAAGCTTCCCCCACGTCTTATACGCGACAGGAACCTGGTTTAGCACCGTCCCACATTCCAGCTCAAAAGACGGCACGACGAAAATTTCCTGGTCGATCAGCTCGGTCAAGGAAGGCATGATGGTGTTGTATGTTCAGCACAGGGTATAATCCGAAGGAGAATAGCTTTGAAGACTGGGTACCCGGTCAAAGAATTGTAACAGATTTAGAGATGGTCCCCTCCGTCGATGCCTTTATAGTTAGATCGCCCCGCTGATCAGTATTACTCACTTGCGGTAAGCCGAAGGAGCTATATGGTATAGATGGCCTCTCGTGATACGTCCAATGATTCCAGATGTTGTCGCCACACGCCCAACTCGTCGTCGAGGTCACGTATACGGGTGTCCGTGCCTTGTGGCCAACAATCACGCCTTCTTCGAGGCTGAAGGCGCAATCGAGGGTCTAACAGTTCCCAGATGCGGTCCTTTGGGCTGTGGAGGTGCCCACACTAGCCTATCCAAGTCGCGGCCTTGTAGAGGGTTGAAGAAGGTCGAAAGACAGGTTGGATTCAGTCCCAGGTCGAGAGTCCGAGTCATCAAATTGCGCCATCGGGAAAGATAAGATAAGATGACCGGCGGATCAAAGCGTGAGGCCATCTCCGAGTTCAAGGCTGGTTCCGAAGGATCGCGACGTCCTGGTTGGCAAGTGTGCTGCACTTAGAGCTGGTCAGTGGAGAACTCATCTTAATATGTGCGCTTAGATGATGCTACTGGTGAAGAAGATGCGCAAATCTCGTGGCGCCAGACAAAGTCAGGTAAAGGGAACTGCACACGCGTTGCGCGACAGCCAATCACGTTTCGAAATGCTCTCGGTCACGGTCAGGAAAGCACGAGAACTCCACTAGAGTGGCCTAAGAATGACACATTCGACTAGTGGAGGCTATTGTCTTGGTAAGAGAGTATCGCTGGAGGTCATGCTGTGGCGTTGCAGAACTCGTAATACATTCCAGAACGCTGGCCGCCACAGGTCATAGTACCCTAACTCCCCATAACAAATACTCATGGGGAGACATCTTCTCGCGGTGTCGATAAGGTGGGGAGAGCTTTTGTGGTCCTGCAAATCTGCTGGACACCTGCACCAAAGCACGAGGACGCTCACAAATCGCAAAAAAAAAAAGACAATTAAACCAGGCTCACGTATACGTACTGGAAAAGAAAAGGCTTCGGCATCTAACAGCATCAAATCGGCCGGAGTTTGGGCGCCCTCACGTTCCCCGTATCCCAAACCACCCTTGTCGCCACTTTCGAAATTTGCTTGTACCGCACTTCGTCAAGATCATACCTACATCCACTGAATTCCAACAGCTCCAGAGGAACTTTGGGCTGAGCATGCTTCATCCTCATCTCGAGGTTCCGCGCCACCTCCGAGGCAAAGTTCCAACCTTCCGCTGATAGCCAATCCTCGCTCTCAGGCTCGGAGACGATTCCCAGTGTTCGCCAGTCAGTTTCGAAATACACGTCGGTGAAAGTAAGTGCTCGAAGGGCAGGGAAAGGGGCGTTGCCTTGGTCAAATTTCATCCCGTTCAGAAACGGTTGCTGATGGGTAGAGCTAACTGTCACGGATTCCAATGCCGGCTCGCGAGCAAGAGAAGCCCAGAACGCAGGGAGGATCGCACGCGATTCGAACTCCCTCGCAAGGGCTCTGACCTCGATCGTCCGAAGCCCGGTAAATGACCAATCCTGCTCGTAGATACTGGGATCATTGAAAGGAAAGAACGATTTGAGCCCCCGGTTTTGGCGCGAGCCGGTGACCGAGGCCCTTTCCAGCCACGTATTATCCAACCTATGTCGCTCGTGCGGTTCTTGGTATGATCTATGACCATTTCTTGGAGGGTAATTGGACCGTCCTGAGCGTTTTTCACGGCTGAGAACAGTGCGCGCAAGTGTGGTTCTGGGTCGATGTTATCCGAAAAGCGATAATTAAGTTCCAGCCACTTGACGTCCCTAGGGATCCTAATGTATGTCAACACCAGCATCAGCGCTGTTGGGTCGCCGGAGAGGCGAAGGGATTCAAGATGGTTGAGATGGATTAGGGGTGGATCGGGTGTAGCAATGACCGGGGAGTCGTGCTGCTCATGGAAATCTGACCATCGTCCATCAAAATGAAGATGGAGACATTCGAGGCGGGGTAAGCCCTCGAGCGCAGGGAAAAGGGAGGACACTTGGTCTTGCAGAGCGTGATCGAGGATGAGGTGGGTCAAATTAGGAGACCGTAAGAGGAGTGAGTTCCATTGAATTATGCAACCTGACAGTTGCAGTCGGCGTAGGTTTGGGTTCCAACGCTGAAATTGATTTGAAGTAAAGAGCGTTGATCTTCAGGCTGCCATTCATCCTCACACGCCGTAATCTTCAATGATTCAAGGGCGGCATATGGAAGGTCACCAGAGATTAGGTCTTTAATGACTACACCGTAAGCGTCGAAGTCGAGGGATTTCAGCTGCTGCGTTTGACCCATGATTCTGCCTATCGCGTTGATAACTTCAGGGTTGACATAGTGGTAGTCATATATATTGTTGGCGCCTCGATATTCGATGGAGATGGGTACGTCCTGMRCATTCTGACGCATAAATTCCAAAAGCTCGGGAGGTGTACTTGCTGTAATCCGGAAATGCGTCCACAATTGTGGATACCCGATGGCAGTCTCCCTCCATGAGTGAGTGACGTGGCACATGGTGATACAGCTCGGTAGGGCCGGCTTGGGGTCATCGGCCTCAGCGAAGGAGACGAATGATAAGATTCTGCACAAAACTTCCGGAGGAAGGACAGATATTGGAGATAAAGCATTGCGGCGACGCTTGACTTCGTGTAGCTCGTGCTCGAGTTTCAAGATATGACAGTCCAATTTGTGTTGATCTTGGTGCCAGTCCAGCGTCGTACCTATAGCAAAAACGAGTGGAATGGGCTGTCTTGAATTGAATTGAATTGTACATGCCTGGGCTGGACTCACCCGCTCGATTACTATGCAGAGCTAATTCCTCCTCCCCCTTCATTGGTTCAACTTCGAGATCCTTTGGCGGGCGTGCCTATAAAAATGAGAACGCGCGAAAAGAAAATCAAGTACTCGTAAACACGGGAAATGATCCTACCTGCGTCTTTTTGAGCTCAGGTACTAATATAGAGGTGATGAGGCTTCCGATCTGTTTGGCTTTTGCAACTAGATCCATTACTAGTTCTTCTTGGTTCACTACCCTCGTCTTAGGCTGTTAGCTCCGAGTTAGCATTTTCACGATGGCTGAGGCAGACCTTCGAAACCACCAGAGGAAGCACTGAACCTCTCCACGGTCCTCAACTCCGTCTCCGGGATATCTGGTTTAGTTTGCATAGGAGTTTCGTGAGTCTTCTTGAGGTATGAGGCGGTATTCGACATGAGTTCGAGTATCTATTTGTGCTGGGACTGAGTATGAGTTTAACAGCAAGGCAGCTAGAGACAACATACCCCGTAAATCTCATCTCGAAGTTGAGTAGTAGCGCTGTCCATGAGCGATATCTTCGCGCTCAGAGCCAAAACAGCAAAATATACGATTATCTGCAAGGCAAGTGTTACTTAATTCAAGAAAATGAGTCGTCAACTGACTCCTCTCCTTCCGGAAGATCGTTGCAGCTGAGTTTGAAACGAGATTGTGATGTTAATCAAAATTTCGGTCCATTTCGCAAAGCAACCTTGTAGCTTCCACACACCAAGATCGGAGAAGCAAGGTAAGTACATGATTGAAAACCGATATAACGTTCACAATCTGAGTCCCTGACGGCTTGATACTTCCGGTCGGAGAATATAGTCATGTAAAAGCGTAAGCTCCGAATTACATCTGGCAAGTTAACCATAGGAGGTTGAAGGTCTGAGCGAACAAGTCAGAAACCGTTTTTAAAATGGCAGCTCAGTATTAGAGGTCTGAGACGCCCACCAAGTAAAAGCCTTCAAGGTAGCCGAAGCCCATGGTATTAGCTGAGTTGTTAACACGGATTTCGTTGTTGATCTTCAAGTATGTGTCAGAGCCGCATGGCGATGACACATAGAACATGAATTCGTCTCGGAAGGAGCTGGGGATAGGATTGGGGCCGACAGCAGGGCCAGTAAGATCGGAGCCAGAAGAACTTTGAATCGATTGTCCTTGGAAGTAGTAGGAGGACCGCCGCCTTGCGGTAACCTTGCTATCCAGTTCATAGAAACCACGCTATAGGCAAGATGTAAGATGACTCCCAGTTAATGGAAAGAGAGGCTACTGACATAATCCACGGAGGTAATACTAAAGATGAACCCGGCAGGGATCTGGATGGCCAAGGACACCTGACAATCCCTCTTGTTGCTGCTATCAGATATGTCTGGACCGGCTTCGACGAAGAACTCAGAGAGCACCACCGTCAAAGCAGGTTTATCAGCTACGAGGGTTGTATCAGACGAGGGGCCGAGGAGATGCTTGGATAGAACAACCATTAAGAAAGTAGTAGCCCGACCCTGGGGGGCACCCGGTACCAAGGAACGCAAGACTCGTACTAAACGCGACATACTGAACGTCAGGGGCTATAAACGACGCAAAAAGGTGAGCTACATGTTGAACCCTGAAGGGTGGGGTCCCAGGAGCTCGACACGCTTCTCAAGGCTGGCGCCAGGTGCAGCAAACGTAACAGAGGCTAGAGCGAGGAGTGAGACGATCGACTTGAGCATCTTTGGGAGGTCCCATTCAGTTCGTTGCACTCAACGTCTCTTATCTGCTCACGGAGATATCCGTGAATATTTCTTAACATATTTTAATCAAAATCACCGGAAGAAACTATGAAAAAGGGTCACAGGACGTGTTAAGGCCTCTTCTTTTGAATGATAGGGCGGCGCCAACAGATGGCTTCTCACAATGTCAATCACCATCAGTAAGTCCAGAGCTCGCGCGACACCAATTATTTAAAGGGTTGAATGTAACAATTGCGGGGCATATAACATGAACAGTCCAATGTCTTTGATGCCACCAATTTATGGGAAGGCGGCCGCTATACACGGAAGGAATCCTACCAAATGGTATCCACGACCGTCGGCGAATGATCGTGGCATTTGGTGCATATCCGGAACAAGGCGCCTGGCAATTGCAATCCTCGAGCATCTTGTGACAAGGTAGATAAGGATCATTTCCCGAGGACTCAGCTCTCGATAGGGGCAATAATACTGCCAGATGCGCTCTGTCGTGCTAATCCTTGAAGCCTGATGAGAGTTACCTCATAGGGTCGAATTGAGAAGGTTCCAACTTGCTCCGATAGATAGATGATACACTACCCTGAAGACGGTGCGTATTCGCGAATTCAAGTATATTGCTTGTATCCCTTAATACTCTCCGCATCACCAAGTAGTTTCGGAGACGGTTATCGTCAGGATGTGAACAACAAAATGGGAAGAGTGGCCTCGGATGATCCGCTTTATCGCCATACGTAGAAGCTGGCGTCGATTCGATTGTCCCAACCCTGAGCTTGAAATCTAAGCTGTTGGAGAGGGAGCAAAGGGGATCCTAGAGAATCTGTGAAGAAAGATTCGAAGGCTCGATGGGCAAGATATCCAGGACTCACTGCATTTGTGCAAGAATGAGTTCCTGACATCGACTGACTCCTCCCCTTCCTTCTGCCTTTATCAAGCGTCAGTTTGTATTACAGCTGAGTTTGAAGTGATATTATTGGATGTTATAAGTAATTTTGATTCCTTCCGAAGCCCAAGATCAGAGAACCGAGGTATTGATATAAGAAGATTGAAGGGATATAATGTTCACAATCCAAATTTCTGGTACTGATATTTCTGCGTACAAAATACCTCATCCCAAAGCGTAGGATCGAAATTAGGTCTCGCAAGTTTGTGACTGGAAGTTGAAGGTCTGAGTAAACGAGTCAGAAGTTGTTTCCAAGCAATAAACTGAGCGACAGCTCAGTGTAAGAGGTCCGAGACGCTCACCAATTCAGTGACCATGGCAAGGGGCCAGGCCTTGGGATTAGCAGAGTTACTTACACGGACATCGCTGTTGATGTACAAGACTGTGTCAGAGCCACATGGCGACGTTACAGGGGAGACGAATGCGTCCCGGAAAGTGTAGTCGTCGCCACCAGCAGGGCCAGTAAGAGTAGAGCGAGCAGTGGCCTGATCAGTTTCCCCTTGGAAGTAGTAGGTCGACTGCTGCGTTGCAGTAGTTTCATTATCCAGTAGATAAGAACCACGCTATAGGAAAGACGCAAGATGACTTCCAGTAAACGGAAAGAGATACAGACGTTACTGACGTAATCTACGCTGGAAATACTAATGCTGAACCCGGCAGGGACAATGACCCCAAAGGCCAACTGGCAAGCCTTCCTGTTGCTGCTGATAGGAATGCCTGGACCGGCTTCGGCATAGAAGTCGCTGAACGTGACCGTCACAGCAGTTTTATCACCTACGAAATTTGCATCAGACAGAACGCTGCGAAGATGATCGGATAAAAACGAACGGTTGAGAAGGTAGTAGGTGGTCCCTGCTGGGCATCCGCGACCATACACACCAAGACTCGTACTAAACACGACATGCTGAGCGTTAGAGGTTGTAAAGACGCAAAAATGTGACCTACATGCTGAAACCTGGAGGGGTCCCGGGAAAGTCGACACGCCTCTCGAGGCTGGCGCCAGGTGCAGCAAACGTAACAGAGGCGAGAGCGAGTGAGACGATCAACTTGAGCATCTTTGGGAGATCTGTTGATTATTCGATTCACCGAACTCAGCATCTCTTATACGCTCACGGAGATATCGGTGAAGTTTCTACTGTAAAAGGGAAGAAACTTAGTACGACGAAAAAGGGTCACCTGACCTGTTCAGGCCTCTTCTTTTGAACGATAGGGCCGCGCCGACAGATAGCTCCTAACAAAAGCCAATCACCATCGGTGGGTCCAGAGCTCGCACGACAAGGCATGATGCGCGAGGTTAGAGAATCAAGTTTTACCGCGCAATGTGATAATTGGCGGGCAGATAACATGAACAGCCCAATGTCTTTGATTCCGCCAAGTCATGGGAAGGCCGCTATAGCAGCAAAAATTCTACCAAATGGTACCTACGACCAGCGGTGGATGATCGTGGCATTTTCGATGCATACTGGGAACAAGGCGCCTGTCAGTTGCAATCCTCAAGCATCTTGCAGTATCCGAGTCTAGATATGACAAGGGGAGAAGATCATGTCCAGAGGACTCGGGCTCTCGGTGCTGGACGCGCCCTGTCGCGCTAGTCCTTGAAGGAGGGTTACCTCATCAGGTCGAATTGACAAAGTTCCAGCTTGTTCTGATAGATAGGGATACTGCCCGGAAGACGGTGTGTATTCGCGACTTCAAGTACATTTTTTGCATCCTTCGATACTCTCTGCATCACCAAGTAGTTTCGGAGACGGTAATTGTCAGGATGCAACTAACAAAATAGGGAAGAGTGGCCTCGGATGATCCGCTTTATCGCCATACTTAGAAGCTGGCGTCGATCCGATTGCCCCAACCATGAGCTTGAAGCTTAACCTGTTGGAGAGGGAGTGAAGGGGATTCTAAAGAGTCTGTGAAGGAGTATTCGAAAGCTCGATGGGCAAGATACCCAGGACTCGCTGCATTTGTGCAATAATGAGTTACTGACATCGACTGACTCCTCCCCTTCCTTCTGCCTTTGTCGAACGTTTGAAATAAGATTATCGGACGTTCAAAATAATTTTGATTCCTTTATAAGCCCAAGATCATAGAAGCGAAGTATTGATACAAGAAGATTGAAGAGATATAATTTTCACAGTCCAAATTCCTGGTACTGATATTTCTGCGTAAACACTAGGTCATGTGAAAGCGTAAGCTCGAAATTACGTCTCGCAAGTATGCGACTGTAAGTTGAAGGCCTGAGTAAACCAGTCAGAAACTGTTTCCAAGCAATAAACCAAGCGACAGCTCAGTGTAAGAGGTCTGAGACACTCACCAAGTCAGTGACCATGGCAAGGGAGCCGGAGGCCTCGGGATTGACGGAGTTTTCAACATGGACGTCGATGTCGATGTACAAGACTGGGATAAACTGGTGACATGGAGATGTTACAGGGGAGACGAATGCGTCCCGGAAAGTGTAGTCGTCGCCACCAGTAGGGCCAGTAAGAGTAGAGCGAGCAGTAGCTTGATCAGTTTCCCCTTGAAAGTAGTAGGTTGACTGCTGCGTTGCAGTAACATTGCTATCCAGTCGATGAGAAACACGCTATAGGGAAGGCTTAAGATGACTTCCAGTAAACTGAAAGAGATGCGGATGCTACTGACATAATCTACACTGGAAATACTAAAGGTGAACCCGGCAGGGACAATGACCTCAAAGGCCAACTGGCAAGTCTTCCTGTTACCGCTGGTAGGAATGCCCGGACCAGCTTCGGCGAAGAACTCGCTGAATGTCGCCCCCACAGCAGTTTTATCAGCTATAATTTGCGTCAGACGGAACGTTGAGGAGATGATCGGATACAAAACGAACGGTTGAGATACCAGTAGGTGGTCCCTGCCGGGCATCCGGCGCCAACGACAGAATAACTCCCACTAAACACGAAATGCTGAGCGTTCGGGGCTGCAAACGATGCAAAAAGGTGACATACATACATTTCGAACCCTGGAGGGGTCCCGGGAAAGTCAACACGCTTCTCACGGCTGGCGCCAGGTGCAGAAAACGTAAAAGAGGCGAGAGCGAGGAGTGAAACAATTGACTTGAGCATCTTTGGGAGGTCTATTGACCATTCGATTTACCGCACTCAACGTCTTTTATACGCTCACGGAGATATCGGTAAAGTCTTCTCAGCATATTTTCCTGTAAATTACGGGAAGAAACTACGAAAAAAGGTCACCGGACGTGTTAAGGCCTGTTCTTTTGAACGATAGAGCGGCGCCGACAGATATCTCCTAACAAAGCCAATCACCATCGGGAAGGCGAGAGCTTGCACAACAGGTATGACGCACAAGGTTGGAGAATCAAGTTTTACCGCGCAATGTAATGATTGCGGGGTAAATCAAATGAATGAAATTCCAATGTCTTTGTTCCCTCCAAGTTTTGGGAAGGTCGCTATACACGGAAAGAATCCTACCAAATGGTACCTACAACAGGCGGTGAATGATCGTGGCATTTTCGATGCATATCGGGAACAAGGCGCCTGGCAATTGCAATCCTCGAGCATCTTGCAATATCCGAGTCTAAATATGACAAAATAGGTAGATTATGTCTAGAGCACTCAGTTTCTCGATGCTGTTGGACGCGCATTGTCGTGCCAATCCTTGAAGGAAGGTTGCAGCATGGGGTCAGACTGAGGAAGTCCCAGCTTGCTCTGATAGATAGATACTGCCTCGAAGCCGGCGGTTATTCGCGCATTCAAGTGTATTGCTTGCAATCCTCGATGCTACTTGGATAAGCAAGCAGTTCTGGAGATGGTTATCGTCGAAATGCTGATATAAAATAATGGGGAAAAGTAGCCTCGGAGTCGGATGATCCGTTTTAAGCCATGCTTGCGTCGATCCGATCAATTGTCCCTAGCTTGAAGCTTAACCTGTTGGAGAGGGAGCGAAGGTGACCTGTGAAGACTCTGAGGGATGAGCAGGAGAAGACATCTTTTCCGACTATGATGGCCTCTTGAATGTCGGCATCTGCATGTTCCACATCCTCGAGAACTAATATATGCAGGACGCACCATATTTGTGCACCATGAGAGAGCGTCCTGGTGTTCAGTCGATCGAAAGAACCTTGATAAGAATCGAATAAGGCGACTTCTACGCTGCCCCGCAGTATCCCTCGAAGAGGATGGAGATATGGTTCGTCCTTTCGTAATGACCAGCCTTTTTGCAGTGATGCTGAAGCTGTTTACATGGCGATAGACTCCTGCCAACGTCTCTGTCGACGCAGCCAGACGCTTTCCAGTTATTCTCTGCACCCTTATTCCTTGAGCATGAGAGGGTGGAGGAAGAAGCAGACAGTCGTCGCGACCTCATCCTAATACTGTGCAGAGCCATTACCAGGATGATGATGGGTTGCCTTGCTGTTTTTCCAGTTTGACGTTGCTTAGAACCCAAAATCCAGCTCGGTTGAGCTACGGAAAGGTCAGTCGGCGCAGAGACCCGAAGTGAAGTCGAAACTGTCATGAATCCATGACACAGAGAGTAGCAATTTCTGGAGTTTATTCAAACTACCACATTGATACTACTGCATGGAAAACAAGGTTATGTAGCAGATTACGCTCGAAGATACGTCTAACAAGTCCGCCATTGAAGGTTGAGGGGCTGAGTGAACAAGTCAGAACCCCGTTGTAAGCAAGGGATCGAACGACAGCTCCGTGTAAGACACCCACCAAGATAGAGGTCATTGAAATATAGCCGGATGCCGTTTTATTAGCGGAGTTGCTAACACGGACGTCGCTGTTGATGTTCAAGACTGTGCTAACGCCGCACGGCGATGTCACGGTGGAGGCGAGGTCGAATGGGGGTCCGGGGTTGTAGTCTCCGCTACTAGCAGGGCCAATAATCGTAGAGCTAGCAGTTGCCTGAACGAGTTGCCCTTGAAAGTAGTAGAACGTTTGGTGCGATGCGGTGACCCCGCTACCCAGTTGATAGTCACCACGCTAGAGCCAAGATATAATAAGACATCCGGTAAACGGAAAGAGATGCGAGCGCTACTGACATAATCTACGGTGTCAACACCAAAGGCGAACCCGGCAGGGACGCTGACACCCAAGGTCAACTGGCAAGCCTTCCTGTTGTTCCTGATAGCAATACCCGGACCGGCTTCAGCGATGAACCCGCTGAACTCCACCTTCACAGTAGTTTTATCAGCTGCGGGTTTTGCGTCAGATGCAACGCTAAGGAGACGATTAGATAGAACATACGGTTGATTGAGTAGTAGGCGGACCCTGGTGGGCATCCGGTACCAAGAACACCAAGACTCGTACTAAACGTGCGATGCTGAGCGTCAGGGCTGTAAGCGACGCAAAAAAGCTGACCTACATGTTGAAACCTGGAGGGTGGGGTCCCGAGAACTCGAGACGCTTCTCAAGGCTGGAGCTAGGTGCGGCAAACGCAAGAGAGGCGAGAGTAAGGAGTGAAACGATCGACTTGAGCATCTTTGGGAGGTCCGTTGGTTGTTCGATTCACTGCACTCAACGTCTTTTATACGCTCACGGAGATATTGGTATAGTTTTCTAGACATAACCTACTTTACGGAAGAAACTACGAAAAAGGGTCACCGGGCGTGTTAAGGTCTCTTCTAGGAAACGATAGGGCGGCGCGGACACGACTCGTTGCAAAGTCAATCACCATCGGTAAGTCCAGACCTCGCTCAATGACAAGTTTTGCTGCACAAGGTCGGAAAATCTTCTATTGCGCAATGTAATAGTTGCGGGCAAACGACATGCACAGTCCAATGTCTTTGATCCCGCCAAATTATAGGAAGGCCGCTATACACGGAAGGAATCCTATCATACGGTACTACCTACGATCGGCGGTGACTGATCGTGGCATTTCGATGCATACTTATCTGGAAAAAGGCGCCCAATGGCGGGGGCAATCCTCGAGCACCCTACGGTGTCCGAGTCTAGATATGATAATGTGGGTAAAGATTATTCCTAGAGGAAGGCTCGAGATGGCGGTGATAATACTGCTGGACACACTCCGTCGTGCCGATCCTTGAAGGAGGGTTGTCCCAATGGATAGATACCTGGAAGATGGTAAGTACTGGCAGTCAAGTATATTGTTTGCATTCCTCGGTGCTCCCTGCATAAGTAGTACTGGAGACGTTTTATCGTCACAATGTTTAGAACAATAGCACTTGCACATAGCCTCTGATAGCCGCTTTACTGCAATACTCGGAGGTGGCCGCGTCCATGCGATTCCTTGTCCCAGCCTTGAGCTTGGAACGCCGCCGGTTCTTCTTCTCAATCGCACGATAACGACACTTCGTGTTTAAATCGCATTCAGTTTCTGTTTGGAGAAGGAATGGTAAGTCATACATATTAGATATACAGAAGCCCAGGGAATAGAAGTATAAATGCAAATTAGCAAACTTCCAGCTCGAGTAGGGGGTCTAGAGGTGTATTACTCGAGTCATTGAGTGAGAATGAGCGTTCTGCCAAGGTCACCTGCCCAAGTTGAATCAAGTCTGTACTTGTGGCTCCGTGGCCGTCCTTGTTGTCAACATTGTTAGCTCGGACTTCGCTGCTAAAGTTCAAAATAGTATCCTCGCATCAAAGAGAGGACACCGCACCCACAAAGTTTAATTTATTGATTTAGTCTTGGCCTAGCACAGGTTGCTCATATGTGGTCGTTCATGTTTTGCGGGCAGTCCTTGTGGATGGAGAAATATTATCAGATTGAGCCACGCCCTTGAGCATGAGAACGTCCCGAGCTTCATGTGATCGTCCTCGGACTGTGGATGATTTATTTATTATAAGACGATTGATGTCAAATCCAAAACCTACAGTAGTAGTATGAACCTTGAGAGTGGGTGGCCCGTTGGTCCAATTGATAGAAACCTACCTGGGATGTGTATTAGCAAAGGTCGCGCCAGGGACGAGTGCGCTTAGCCCACATGCTCGAGTGCGTTGACAGAGAACGAGTAGCCTTCAGGCTCCCTGGAGTAAAATCGTGTTTATCAGTAAATGGAATGTCTCAGAGGCGAAGCTGGTACGTACTTTGCACCGAGGCACAGTCGATAAACCTTTCGGTCATCACTGATATGGTTAAACAAGACCGCTGTTGTCGTCTGCTGGGAGAGTCAGAAAAAGATTACAAGCGACTTTCCAAGCGACTCACCACTAACCAAAGTATAAGAAATACCTGGAGGACACCCAATGCCAATGACACCGACGCTTGTGCTGCGAGAAGAGTCTCGTGGCAGGACGCGAATCAAAATGGGAAATTCTGTTGAGTAGCTTTCTTCATCCATCTAAAGGAACTTTGCTCGCGCGGATACGAATAACTGCGTTCCACAACGACCGCGCTGTAGTAGGTAGACTCGCAAATATCTTCATCCCGGCACATACGAACGAACGATCTCGTTGATCCGCGCATGAGACTTCGTTTTCGCAAGTGGACAATTGGGAGTTGAGGTAAAATTAGATGACGCCGATGGACGGACGGACGGACGGATGAGGGAGGGAGAACACCACGACGAGCCTTTGCATACGTAACAAACTTTCTCTTCTGCGCGCAACCGTTCTTGTTGCGGTTGGAGGAAAAGAAGAGAGATTTGATTTGACGAAGGTGAGTTTAAACCTTTGTGTATTGATTGCCGTGGCTAAATGAACAAATGATGATTAAGCACGAGGGACTCGGAGAGGAGGTTCGGTTCACTCGAACGATAACGAGAACGGGTTGGGACTAGCGACTCAGGGATGCGTGCGAGCAGAACGATTGAATTGATGAGTGAACTTACTGGCCGACAGACGTGTGTCCTGCATGCGGGAGGACGCCTCGAGCGGGGATCAATCAACAAACGGACGTGGATGCCATTTCCGCTGTTTTTCAACCCCCCATTTTACATGCAGACAGACGAAGTGAGATGATTCCGTCATGGTGGGTGGATGGCTTGTACATCTTTCTATTTTTCGCATAGATGAGTAAATAGGAGGTGGATGTCAGTCGTGGTGGAAGATAGACGGATGGGATTTTGAACTTTGAGTGGCACTACCCAGTTGCTCAGTTGAGGCCTATGAAAGTTGTTGACGGTGTGCGAATGTATACTAGCTTGAGAGCTTCTGCCAGGATGTGTGTTGAATAGAGGAGGGCGATATCATGCATGAATATCAGGTGCTCATTGGCGAGAGCCAGCCGTCTTTCAGGTGAGGAGAGTCGGACTCGACAGGCAGTGTAGGGTGTGATGAAGACTTGTTCCTTCGTTCGATGGCAGATGGGGAGGATCGCCAAGCATTGGCAGAACGAGCAAATAGCGACAACCGAACAGAGGAACAAAGCAAACGACGCTGACAATGACAACGGCGGTTCCCGGTCCGGCAGCGGGCGGGCTGAGTCATCTCTTCTCGCGCCTGAGATCATACCCATAATAGGGCAGCAGAACTCCTTTTGTGGGATGAAGACCGCCCTGGATCGCTTCGGCTTTTGACAATCCGGAGCTCTGTCCAGGAGCAAGCATCAATATTGTCGCAACTCTCGGCCTATGAACGTACACACGATACACACCAGTAGTCATGATGCAGCCTAATCGTCGATTCCTCCAAAACCCACCGGCCTTGAGTGCCCTCTACTCCTACCAGGTGTAGCTGAAACGTGGGCAGCAAGACAAAGACATGGGCACATGATCAGACCGTCAGAAATTTCGAAAATCCGGCCGTAATTTTCCCGAACCTCTCGAAGATCTCCTTCATCGAAGCCAGCCCACAGCATCCACTTTCAAGGTGCTGGATAAGCGCAGACACAACGACAAACTCCCGATTGCACTTGGGGCACAAGAACTCTTTGGGGTCGTGAACGGGGGGGTTCATATGTGCCGTCAGTGCAATGGCTGTTCGAAATGTGTCTGAACAGACCGGGCAAGCATATGGGATGCTGAGATGGAGGAAGTTCTCGGGGATATAGACGGTGGGTTGATTTATGGCTGAACTGAAGGTGGCTGGCGAAGTGACGGCAACCGCTGACGCTTGGATCTCAGCAAAGCTGAGTGGAAATCCATGTATCACTTCTCCTGATCCAGGAGAGTTGGCTTGAACCCCAGACTGGATCGTCTCGCTGGCCGCAGCGGAAGTGGAGCTAGCGACAAGACTCGGGGACGGCGTCTCTACTGTTAGGCCTGAAGTGACAGTAATTGGTGGGACAATACCAAGCATCTGAACAGCTTTGGTGACTTGATACCTCGAAAAGCCATGGACGCCGGATTCCAGATGATGCACATAAGCTGAGGGAGAGCTGAATTCTTTATTGCAAAAATGACATGAGACGGGGTCTGGATTGTACCGTTTCCGGTCCTCCTTGTTGTGCGTCAGAGAGACTGAGGTGCAGACAACTACAATTAAGGGAGCGCCTTACTCTGTTCTGGGATGCATGAGATCTGTTTCCCGATTGGTGGCGAGGGCTGTCACGGATATGCTGAGAGGAATGTGAATAAGTCTCGGATTGTATAACTGGATGATTTGAACATTACATGTTGCAAACTCCTGTCGGAGCGAAAGTACCGGTCGCAGGTATCACAAACCCAGATTGAAACTGTAAAAGTGTGGCCGTTCGCAGTACAGTGATTCCAGATTGAACTTTCTTTCTTGAATCTTCTATCACAATCATTGCAAAAGTATTTGCTCCACCCGAGAGGCCTCATAGGCAAGATCGAGTCGGTTAATGGCACAGGTACTAGAAGGCAGATGGGAAGGTGGCGGTAGCGACTTGCTCTGGGCATAGAACAACCTTTTATTGAATCGACGAAGACCCCTCCGACTAGAGGTGATCTTCGAAGAGCCATTAACGACTGTGAAAGCCATTCTATGAATTGTCGGAACGCGCCAGCGCCGCAGAGCTATCCTGAGGGACACATGGGCGCAGCGGAACGGTTTATCCGACGAATCCGACGATGGGCAACTCAATTTCCCCGTCTGGAACGGAAACTATCACCAAACCAGCGAGGGCCAACAAACTTGAAGTAGAGTATTATCATCCAATGACTTCCGTAGATAGAACACGCACCACTGCCTCTGCTCCACCTGTAGGCAAGCGAGATAGAAGCGTTTCCCCTGGTTCCCGAAGGCTGGGGTCAGAGCTACCCGCTACGTGCTGGGAATAGAGTTTAATCATTGAGGAGTCAACGCCGCTTTCACAACGGTCCCCAACCTTGTAACCGCTCACGGCTGCAACGTCGCAGGTCGACGCCAGTTGCCGGGGCCGGCCTCGTTTCAGGGTGAAGGATTTAGCGGCAGTGGAGACTTGGAGGGAAAGCGGGAAGATAAGGCTAACCAAGGATATCTGACAGGGAGCGTAGCTTTGTCTCCACCTGCCTTGATTCCAGAACCTTATCGTGAGATCGGATTGAATAGAAGCAGAAGGCGTGCTGCCAATGTCGTAACAACAGCCGTCGCGAGATGGGCAGCTGACCTACGAGATAGACGCTCGTTATCGACTGAGAACAGGAGGAGAACACGTTGGCACGACTTTGATATGGCGACGCAAGGCGACCAGGAATGGTAGACAGAATCAGCGTAGACGCGCGGACTGCTCAAGGCTCCTAGAGATAGAACTTCAGCCTTTGGAGCCTTTGGAAAAGATGGGATAACGATCATTGCAAGGAATGTACACGGTGAGATTGAAGGGAACGTTGATGGAAAGAAACAGAGACCAAAATCAAATTAATCATGAATCTTTGACGGAACATAACTAGGGTAGTAGCTGAGTCAGTTGGCTGCAAAACTCTTGAGGAGGAAGCGGTACACACCCTGAAGAAGTACGACCCTTGTTACGTCGAAATATAGACTTTACGCGATCTAAAAAAGGACCATCGACGGGGAATCCTGAGTCCTTCAGCTCCTCCTCCTTCTCTGGGGACAGATCTTGTATGTTGGGATTCCTGGACCAGCTCTGCAAGGTAGCGGAGAGCTTCTTCCCCGCCTCCGTTGCCTCAACCCGTTTGTCCTCCTCAACCAACTCCTTTTGAACCTGGGTTGCGACAGCATGCCCTTCGAGGAGATGCTCGATGGCGCTTTTTATATCTTCCTCGGGCTCCTCAATCCGCTTGTAGAGAGCGCCCTGGGCCAAAGGCTCCTTCCACCACTTTGTTTTCAGGTCCTTCTCCCGAAATTCCCCAGCCTCTGGGTTGCGTAAGGTCGTGTCCCACTGTGTTGTGGCCATGACAACCTTGCTGAAAGCGTTCTCCCCACAGATTGCGTGGAAGAGATCGTAACTAAGCTTTGCTGAGCGAGTCATCCGTGGCTGTCCGACGCTGTGGAGGTACACTAGACCGGTAACCTTGGTGCCTGAGTCGTATCTGAATCGGTACAAGTGAGTAGAGGCACGGAAGTGACAGGCGCAAAAGGAACTAACGTGTCGGCAAGCCAAATACAAATTCTCCTCAATATCTCGTGTTCACTCTCGGTAGTATCATCGAAACCAGGAGTGTCAACGAGCACAAGGCGACGTTTAGGCAGAGCTGGATGATCTTCAGGAAGCCAAATTATGTGGAAGGCCATTTGCCGCGTGCACGACTCCAAGCCGTGATTCACCTTCATAATCTCCTCGCAACAAAACTTGTTGATAAACTGTGAGAAAAGTCAGAAAAGAGGCTTGAAGGTATCGGAGAAACACACAGTGCTCTTTCCTGCCCCGGTCAGACCCATGATGCTTGAAGCGGATGAGAACGAATGAATGAAAAGACAGCATAATCACTCACGGAATTATCAAGTCATCTGGACGCGGATCGTCGAAGAGTGGATCTTTAGGCGTGATATCTCGCTTGTACTTGGGCTCGCGAGGACTTGACGGTGCCATCGATAGATGTGGATGCCTGGCGAAAGCCTGATGGATTTTAACGGCAGAGCCCTGGACGGTTTATCCAGCTACGGCACTGAAAACGAGGCCACAATGAGGTACTGAATCAGTGATAGCGTTCCGTGTTCAAGGCTTGGGCTCAAAACACTGAATCTGAGAACACGACGTGGCGGCGAAAATTAATGTTTGCTCCAACGCGCTTCAATATATATAAATACGGAGGCTCTGCAACAGTTAGATGTATTCTGACGTTTTATAGAAGGACTCACGGTCATGAGGGTCCCGATACAATCTTTCCCTCTGAGTAAAGAAGATCAACAGGGGTGTCTTCCCCCATCGATTGGCTGCCGATTAAGGTGAGGGATGGGGGATTCAACTGTGGCGCGGTTCGAGGATTCCCTCGGAGTGACAGAGTGTGGTACCAGTGTTCGTGGCCGGGCGTTCACTCGCAGGCATGGAAAGGAATGACCGATGTTCAACCACAGCCGCAAAGGCATATCAAAGCCATGCTAGCCTCTGGGAACGAGCATTAAGATCGAGCCCCCGTCAAGCCCAGTCACATTGGATAGATAGCACAGAGCCCAAGCCCAGGGGATGTATCCGCGCAGACTCGACAAAGATCTGTGATACTGCGGTAACGTGCCGCTGAATGAAATCCTTTGAAATCGGAAAAGGAGCTTCAGCAAACAATCGGGTGCGTAGTCGAAAGAATACCTTCCGTTTGAGCATGCGACAATCCTAGCAGATTGAAGTGCTTCGTCAACGTCTATCATAGGGTGTAATTCGAATACAGTGCACTCAAAGGCTTTCATGACAGAGGCATTGACCCTTGACTGGAGGCACCGTTGGGGCGTGACGGAATCGGAGACGGAGAAGACAACAGCGGATCATGTTTCCTTTCCACGTCAACCTTCCGGCTTACGTTACCATGAAACGAATTTGAGCTACCCCCTATCTGGTTGATGACTGGTCTTTTGGTGGATGTAAACTGTACATGCCCACTATTCGAGTTTCACGGGCGAGGGAATTCGAGCGCTTATCTCTCTGTTATCAATGAACTCATCTTTGACCTCGTGCAACACATGAGGCATCGATCTTCGTCTTTCTTCCGTCCTCAATCCTAGAAGGGTCTTTTGCAACCTGGATGCTTTCGCCTAACGCAATCTCATCAAGCCACAAATAGTATTTCCCAATAGAATGGCAAACGCACCATTCCTTCTTCGTTCGGACCAGGCGATCTGGCTGCAGATGAGCAGATGAGTATCAATCACCTCGACACTTGAGCACCCCCAATCGCGGAAACCGCCCGTCCAAACTTCTATGACAGAACGGGCTGGACTCTTGGAGTATATACTTACTCTTCCCAACCGTACAACAACCGTACAAAGGCGCCAATGTTTCCGAGCTTCCGTTTCCCCTATACAGCTGGAGGAAGCCTCAGACATGCGGACTTGCTATGTTGCCGATTCCAGATATAGCGGGAGGTTGTTTTCCCTCGTTCGAGAAGCTAACGCTCTTCCAGGTCGTAGAATCACATCTTTGCCGTCACATCTTTCGAGTGGGCCGCACTGTCAGCCAGGTTGGGCACAAGAAGTCATACGACACACAGTATCGTTCACATCGGAGCGCTGATACTCGAAAACTATAACAGCCAGAAGCTATTCTATTCTACGAAATCACACCGTCACGACTCATGCACTCAAACACCCACGTCTACGGCGTCTATCTGAACCTGCCTGGCCCCTGACGTGACTAGATAAGGTTCAGGGTATTGTGAATCGGCCTAACTCACGCCGCCAGTTTTGGGTTTCTGACGCCACTGTGGGTCATATATCTTTTTATAATCTCCGGTGATTTAAGAATTACCCACAATCCGTGGCCGCTGACCACGAATCTCCTTTAGAGCGCATTCTCTCCATCAACCCAGGCCGGGCGGTGAGAGATAAGCGCTTCGAGAACCCTTTCCCAAAGTAGTGGGCAAAACCAGACATCCCTGCTGAAGGTCTCTCCTTCGCCCTTCTATTCGTGACCGCGTAGTTGTATCACTGGCTTTCAATGTAGGTAGTGTGGAGTTGTGAAGTGGGGACCTTGGAGCGAACTGCTTGGAGTGGTAAAATTAGGCGCCCCGACTCCGATCACGCAAACAGCCAGTCACAGTCCTAATAAACTGGCATGTCGTGACCAAACCCGCTTCTAATGGCATCCTTCCTCTCTTCTGTTTGGCGAACGCTGTTTGGATTTTTAGGATCTGTCCCCCAACCCCCAACTAAGGACGCGACCGGCGGTGTAATCATTTTGTACTGTTTTGAAACCTAGCTTCCTGCCTGCTCGATTACTGACTGGGAACGCAGTATCATCGGTCCAACAGGGGTGGGGAAAAGCACTGTGAATACATATTCCCTTACCACTCAGTTCGGTTTACAGCATTACTGACACGCCTGATTGACATCAATGGGACGAAAACCTGTGCATCCTCTCCCAATCCTTAGTTCATCAACAGCCTAGTAGGCCATGAGGCTGCACAAGTCGGGCATGGGTTGTCGACTTGTACTCTGAGCCTTGAACGCCATCCATTTGAACTGCCGCAAGACTTTGCAGTTTACCCTGGAAAGCCAGTTATGCTGGTTGACACCCCGGGATTCGACGAAACCACCATGCATGATTCGACCCGGGTCTTCAAGGAAATTGCTCAATGGATTGCTGAGTGCGTATATCTCTCATAGAACGGTATTTACTACTTGTTCAACCGTTACCACGTGTCCTCCTTTGGCAGTTACTCCAAGAAACAGGATAGGTCGCCTCAAGTCATAGGCTTCATTTACCTCCAAGACATATCCCAGAAGCGCATCAACAAACGTCAAAACGTGGATTTCTTGCGACTTGAGGAGCTACTGGAAGTTGGCGGCGCCGCGTCACACTCTAGGTTGGTTTTAGTTACGTACCGGTGGCCACCAATTCCACCACCTCCACCACCTCCACCTCCCGAACCTGGGAAAGACCCATATGTCCACGTGCCGGAGCCAGCATCCTTGGTTTACCAACAAGCAGTCGATAGGGAGAACGAGCTCAAGAACAAGTTTTGGAAGAATTTGTTAGATAAAGGAGCGAGAATGGTGCGGGTGGAGGATCCTGTTCGTGACCCAATGAACGGTGTATTGGAGGTTCTGAAGTGACGAAGTGATGAAGTGATGTTCCGCATTTCGCGCGAATCGAGTATATAGTACACACACACTCCCGTGTATGTTCTTTCTGCGCTATCTTTGTCTTTCTCCCCTCGCGCAATCTCGGCGTGTTAGTTGTTTATATCTAGTTACCAATCCATTGAGAGTGTCAGGCGGTTGTCTAAAGGTCGAGCCCCCTCGCCACACTATCGAGGGGTCGATCTCTGGTCAATCCTGACCTCTATCTTGATAGCACACTTTCCTATCTTCGCCGAGACCCCATTTATCAGGTCATTTCGTATGCGCTTTAGATGATTCCAGCGTACTGAAACCCCCGCAAAAGGTTGGTAAGTGTAACAGCGGCACATACATAAATGCATTCACAATGAAACCTATTCCTATTTTACAATTGTACGTCTACCGGGGCTAGAACACACAAACCCTTACCCAGAGCATCAGCCGCCCGTGACTCTCGATGTCGTGTATCCGAGGGTAAGGGGTCAGGGCGGCTGAGGCAATGAGCAGGCATCCAATTCCAAGTCCAATTCGAACAAAACCAAGGCGCAGAGTTGATGAAATGAAAGATGGGCAACAGCTAGTACACCAGGGAAGTTGTGGCCCATATCCCAGTCCAACTATTATGAGGAAGGTTAGACGCGAAACTAAATTCAGAATGACACTCACCTTCCAAGATATCGAATGCATACCAACGATGAAAGAGAAAATCAAACCGTCAAAAGCCTCGAAATCCCTGTCGTAAGCTGTCCAAACCTCTCAAAGATCTCATCCATGGAAGCTAAACCACAGCTCCCACTCTCGAGGTGCTGTATCAACGCCGACACGACGACAAACTGCCTATTGCACTTCGTGTTAGGACAAAAGAACTCTTTCGGGTCGTGCACGGGAGAGTTCATATGCGCCGTCAGTGCAATGAGAGTTTGAAACGTGCTAGCGCACATTGGGCAGGCGTAAGGGACGCTAAGATGGACGAAGTCATCGGGGACATAGACAGTCGTATTGGGCTTGCTGAGGTGACCAATGCTGGTCAATGGTGACGTTACGGGGACGAGTGCCGCTTGAAGTTCAGCAGGCGCAAGCGGGGGGCCAGGGACCACTTCCACTGGGGCGATGGAAGTAGTGCCTGGTGCCGGTGATACTGTACGAACGAGATCCTGGTCGAGGCTAGTGTAGCTCCCAGCCCCGAGGTGGGTCCAAGAACTATCCTGAGCCTCGAAAGTGGCAACACCAGAATCAGCGTCGATGATGGAGGAGGTCGTCTCATAGCCTATGTACTGAGTAACGGTGATTGGCGGGACAATGCCCAGCATCTGCACGGCCTGCGTAACCTGGTGCCTCGAAACGCGGTGCGCCCCACACTCGAGGTGGTGAGCATAAGCAGAAGGAGCCTTGAACTCTCTGTCGCAAAAATTGCAGGAAAATGCCTGTGGCCTTGGTGGGGCCAGCTTCGGTGGGGCCGACTTTGGTGGGGCCGAGGTCTGCTTCTAGTCTCAAGGTAAGTACGTGGACAGACTGCGTACACTAGCAGATGAAGGAGCGGACCTGAGCCTTTGTTTTTGAACTCTTCGCCTTTTTAGCGGAGCCATGGAGAGCTCGGGTGTGCTAGAAGACAAGTCAGCCTGTTTCAACTTGACGTACAGTAAGATGTGGCTTACACTCCTTAAACCCGACTTGGAGCTAAACCACTTCGTATTTGGGCAAATATTGCATGTCCAAACCGATACAGTGAACGTGTGGTTTTTAGCGGTGCAATGGCTCCAAATAGCGTCCTGCGTCTGAAACTTGCTTTTACAATTATTGCAGAAGAATTTAGAGGCCGAAGGCATTGTCAAAGGGAGACGGGGTTGAGCCGGTGACTGGTAGGTCGCGAACGATCAAGCAGGATGGGAAAAGACGGGAGCGAACAACTTATCTTTGGGAAGGTCAGCCGTTATATGACTGAGCGAAGACCCTTCTGAACTTTATTGCGGACTAAGCCGAGTGAATCGAAGCACCCCGGAAGATGACCAGTGGACCCACAGGGGAAGGGACGTTCACGAGGCCACCCCAGATAAATGAACAGCCTAGCCTCGTGAAAAGTGGGAAAAGCAAAGGGTGGAGCACGGCGAGGCAAAGTGGCTTCTTCTCCATTCAGGCTATCCTTCACACTATTTCAGTGACGGAACTTGTATCCGTGGCTGACTCGCGAAACAATACCATCATTCATCCACGATACGCAGCCCCAAAATGTACACACCGCGCACTCATTCATTCTAAAAACGCCAAAATAGGCCCCACTGCTCGTAAAACACCTTAAAATTCGTATCCGAAAGGCATTGTGCGTCACATTCTTCAGCTTTCTAATCGGCCCCAATCAAAGCCGCTTCGTCGAATAGCAGATCCCTTGAGGTGTTAATAAGGAAAGCCGCAGGGTTGAGGAGAGGGACGTGATCGCGAGAGAGAAGGTGGCGCGTGGAGGTGGTTTCGCATGTGTCGTGTTCCCGGCGGAAATAACCGTCACAATCGGTCTGTTACAATGCCTCTGTCATGGTCTGCGAAACCACTTCCCTCCTTGCATTGTCGTATGAGACCATTCCGGCATCACGAAACCCTGCAATAGCTGGTAACGGCACAAACAGATATGCATTCACAACGAAGGCTATTTCTATTCTATAAAGGTTACGTTTGCGGGTTCTAGTGTACACAAACTCCTGCCCGGCACATGACATTAACCGAGCAGGCATTCAACCCCGAATCCAATATTCCGAGTTCACAATTCCAGCATAGACCAAAAGCACAGAGTCGAGGTGAAATGAAAGACGGGCAACAACTAGTACGACAGCGAAGTTGTGGCCCGTATCCCAGTCCAACTAATCGGAGAAAGATTAGACTTGAAACTGCATCTAGAACAGTACTCACCTTCCAAGATAATCAACGCATACGAATGACGATGAGGAGAATAAATCAAACAATCAAAAACCTCGAGACCCCCGCAGTCACCTGGCCGAACCTCTCAAACACCTCCTTCCTAGACGCCAATCCGCAGCATCCGCTCTCAAGATGCTGGATAAGTGCAGACACGAGGACGAACTGCCTAGCGCACTTGGGGCATAAGAACTCTTTGGGGTCGTGGACGGGAGAGTTCATGTGCGCCGTGAGCGAAGCGACAGTTCGGAAAGTGTCTGGGCACATCGGACAGGTGTACGGGGTGCTAAGATGGATAAAATTGTCCGGGAGGTATACGACCAAGGGTTTGGCGTTGAGAAGAGAGAGATTCAGGGTAGATGGTGGAGCTATCGCGACGACAGACGCCTCGAGCTCAGCCTGACCGATCGGGGGACCAGGGACCACTTCCGATTCGCCAACGGAAGTAGCGCCTGGTTCCGGAGATGCAGCATGACCGTGATCACGGATATCGTGCTCAGTCCCTGGCTGAGCATGAGGGCCTTCTAGAATATCGTCAACGCCAGAGAGGAGAGAGGTCGTTGCGAACCCTATGCTTGGAGAAACCGTGATTTGGGGGACAATCCCAAGCATTTGAACGGCCTGGGTGACTTGATGTCTAGAAATCCCATGCACACCAGACTCGAGGTGGTGCGCGTAGGCGGATGGGGAGCCAAACTCTCTGTCGCAGAACTTGCAAGAAACAGGCTCTGGGATATACGTCTCAGCCGCTGCTTGTGGTGCAGCTATCTGAAAGGCCGTGAAGTTTCCATTTGAGTCGGGGCTTATAACGATCGTATCAATGAAATCACTCACCGTGACTCGAGGCTGAGATAGCTTCGCTGTAGTTCTGGCATAATATTTGGGATGCTTCGCTTTGGTATGCTGGGGACGAAAGCTTAGAGTTGGCAGTGTCCACGGGATAGATTGGTAGAACTCACCGCCTGTAGAGCTACCTCAGACCAAAAACGTCTGTTATTGCACCACCCCATGCCACAGGTCCACACGGTATAAGTGTGACCTTTCGCGTCGCAATGATTAACAAGCGAACTGGATGCCCTGAACCGACGCTCGCAATCGTTGCACTCATATTGACCTGGTTTCAATTGCATTGACATCTTTAGTCGGTAAGCACTGAGTGGTGGGCGAACGGCTGTTGGGAGGGAAGAGTTGGAAAGAAAAGTGGCAACCCCAAAGTAACCTTATATTTGACTAACGAGCCCCTTCTAAATCTTATTACGGACTAAACCGAAGCACAGTTCAGCTGAGTGTCGTAAACAACCCCAGAAGATAACCAGTGGACAGAGCAAGAGACGTTCACGAGGCCACCCCAGATAGCTGATTAGCCCTAGCCTCGTGAACAGTGGAAAAGCAAGGAACAAGGATGTGGGCGAGGCAAAGGCAATGACATATGCTGCATTCGGATTACTATACAGGTTGATTTCAGCGACGGAACTTGAATTTGCTGGCCGACTCCCTCAGAAGAATGTCATTCATCCACAATAGGCAGAACTACAGCTCGAAATGTACACACCGCGCACTTATTCGTATACGCGAATCGGCTTGCCCTCCAAAAACGCTAAAATATTCTCCACCGTCTGCTCATAAAACACCTTAAAATTCGTATCCGAAAGGTACGCCGAGTGCGGACTCAGCGTCACATTCTTCAACGTCCTAATCGGATGGTCCAGGGGGAGCGGTTCGATATCGTACACGTCCAACCCCGCTCCAGCGATCTTGCCCTCCCTCAATACGTCAATTAAAGCCGCTTCGTCGACGAGCGGGCCTCTTGAGGTGTTGATGAGGAAGGACGTAGGTTTGAGCAGGGCGAGGTCGTCGCGAGAGAGGATGTGACGCGTGGAAGCAGAGAGGACGATGTGTAATGACACGATATCGGATTCTCGGAGTAGTTGGGATTTTGTTGGGATGTATTCGACCCCGGCAGCTTCTGCACGTTCGGGCGTGAAGTGCGGAGACCAGCCAATGACGCGGAGGTTGAAGAGTTTGGCGATCTAATACAATGGAAGTAAATAGCACCTCGGGGCGAATGGTAATATAGGTGAAACCGACCTTGGCAACTTGAGTCCCCAGCCGACCCACTCCAATCAGGCCCAACGTTCGGCCAGATAGCCCCAACGGTAGGGTATTCTGCCATTGCGGATTGCCGTTCTTGATATTCCGATCTTCCACTACAATCGACCTGACAGTCGCGAGTAGCAAAGCCCAAATGTGTTCCAACGTCGAGTTGCCTCCGGCACCAGTTCCTGATACAACGATTCCCTTGCTCCACGCATGTGCGGAATCGATTCCGAGGTTCCTGAACCCCGTCGTCGCGATGAGCTTGAGGTTAGGTAGTCTGTCGATTAGAGAAGCCGGAAACTTTGTGCGTTCCCGCATAGCGGAGACAATCTGATACGGAGCGAGACGCTCCACGAGAGCATCTTCATCGTGAAGGGTATCTGTGAAGACGTCGATGGACGAGACTTTGTCCCGGACAGCATACCAATCTGCCAACTTGATTGACAAAGACTGGTAGTCGTCGAGAACAGCGACGCGGGGAAGACCTGATTCGACGCTCATTGTGCGATGGTGGCTGGTAGAGAGGAATCAATCCCGGTAGTAGAGAACTACCTTCTCGGATAGGGAAGCGAAGATGGGGAACTATGACATGTGATGGCGTGATTAGATGTGAGTCGGAAGGAGCTCACCAAACGATGGTCGACAGCCCCTCGTCAAGGACAATCGGGGGCTCAGAGGCCTGCCGACGACGCTGCAGCCGATGGGCAGGTCCCAGAATTTGGTAGGGCTGTATTCGACTCCCACAGCTTCTGTGCGTTCGGGCGTGAGGTACGTAGCCCAACCGATGACTCGAACCTCTTGAGTCGTTGATAGGGAAAGTCGTAAATTTGAGGAGAGGGATGTCATTCGGAGAGAGGATGTGGCTTGTGGAGATGGTTTCGCAGCCCGTGACAAAGGTCCGGCAATGTGTCGTGTTCCCCGCGGGAATAAAGTCGCCATAATAGACCAAGAGGCAATCGGTCTGCTGTAATGCCAGACCTCCGTCATGGTCTGCGAAACCACTTCCCTCCTACAAATATATATGCATTCACAACGAAGGCTATTCTAATTTACAAAGGTTACGTTTGCGGGTTCCAGTACACATAAACCCCTGCCCGGGGCATAACATCAGTCGAGTAGGCATTCAGCTCCAATTCCTATATCCAAGTCCAATTCCAGCATTAACCAAAAGCACAGAGTCGAGGCGAAATGAAAGACGGGCAACAACTAATAAGACCGCGAAGTTGTAGCCCGTATCCCAGTCCAACTGTTCGGAGAAAGATTAGACTCGAAATTGCATCTAGAGCAATACTCACCTTCCGAGATACTTATACGAATGACGATGAGAATAAATCAAACAGTCAAAAACCTCGAGACCCCCGCAGTCACCTGTCCGAACTTCTCAAACACCTCGTTCATAGACGCCAATCCGCAACATCCGCTCTCGAGGTGCTGGATGAGCGCAGACACAAGGACGAACTGCTTCGCGCACTTGGGGCACAAGAACTCTTTGGGGTCGTGGGCGGGAGAGTTCATGTGCGACGTGAGCGAGGCAACAGTTCGGAAAGTGTCTGGGCACATCGGGCAGGTGTACGGGGTGCCGAGGTGGATGAAGTTCTCCGGGAGGTACACGGCCAAGGGTCTGGCGTTCAGTAGATTGAGGTTCAAAGTGGATGGTGGTGTTACCGCAACGACCGACGACTCGAGCTCAGCGTGGCCGAGAGGGGGACCAGGGACCACTTCCGTGGCACCGGCATCTGGTGACGGAAATGCAGCACCACCTCGGTTGAGATCAGTGTGGCTCTCGGTCCCAGGTTGGGCCTGAAAATCGTGGTCGGCACCCGCAATCAAGTAAGTTGTCTCGAGTCCTATGCTGGGAGAAATGGTGATTGGAGGAACGATGCCGAGCATCTGCACGGCCGCGGTGACTTGATGCCTGGAAATACCGTGCACACCAGACTCGAGATGGTGAGCGTAGGCAGAGGGTGCCATGAATTCTTTTTTGCAAATATTGCAGGGAACTGATTTAGTGCAGCTTTTCGAGTGCTCCTTCGTTTTCTTCTTCTGACCCTCGTTGTGAGTCTGACGGCGAGAGGAAATGGATTCATCAAGCTACTCACTGCTGGCTTGGAGACGGCTCCCGGATGTTTGGATGCGGTGTGCTAGGGGAATGGATATTAGACGCTTGTGAGTCATATGAAGTGGAGTGGTCCTCACATTTTGTAAAGCTGCCTCGGCCCAAAAGCACTTCTTGCAAACACCGCATGTCCAGATAGTGTAGGTATGGCGTTTTGCGATACAGTGATCTCTTAAATATGCGGGCTTCCTGAACTCGCGGTGACAATCGTTGCAAGCGCGAGTCGGCATTTTGAGTCACGGGTGGGCTGGTGCGTCGTGGCTTGGAATGGGACCCAGTGTGGGGCAGGAAGGCGGAAATGCAACATTACAAGGGGAGCGTTTTTATCCGCTAAACAGTAAACCTTATCATCGACCGAGCCGGACGAAGCACAGGGAACTTTCCACTTAGTGTCATAAACAACCCGAAGATGACCAGTGGACCCACAGAAGAAGAGACGTTCGCGAGGCCACCCCAGATAACTGAATGGCGCTAGCCTCGTGAATAGCGGGAAATGCGAGGATGTGGGCGAAGCAAAGTGACATATGCTCCATTCGGATTATTATACAGGTTGACGGAACTTGTATTCGCTGGCTGACTACCCTACCCCTCTACGTCAAACAAATGTCATTCATCCACAATAGGCAGAAGTACAGCTCAAATTGTACACACCGCACACTCATTCATATACACGAATCGGCTTGCCCTCCAAAAATGCTAAAATATTCTCCACCGTTTCCTCATAAAACTTGGTTAGCGGGCCGTCACTGCGTGCGGCAATACGATGGTTTACGGAGTTCATGGTAGCCCACTTCGAGAGGCCAAAGATTATTATCAAGGTTTATATTTTGTGTTCGCTAGCGCACGCCTTTGGCGTGCTCGCGCTCATGCTACCGGTGCCCGGCCAAGTTAGAAGGCGGCATTTGCCAAGAAATTGACCGAGCGCAAGGGCGCGGGAAAGAGTCACGTGTGATCACGTGGGAAAGGTTGGCAGTTTTTTGCGCCTTGAAAGGCCAGGTAAAAGAACGATGCTTACTACGTAAA
>SDEE01001269.1:0-10310 GCA_004126415.1 Candolleomyces aberdarensis | reverse complement strand
ACGGTGGAACTCGAGCGTTCCAACGGCCAACTGCTCCCTACCCACCTTCAGCTTGTTTACCAAGGGAAAGATTCTCTTGCCGCTGGATAGTCTATACGCCCTTGTGAACCGTCACCAGCCCAAGGTACCCATAGAGCCGGACGCGTACTCGGGGCATGGCAGAAGACACGGGTCATGGCGACGACCCCTTTGCCATTTCTTGGAGCCACCCAAGGACGAGACCCGTACTGAGCGTGCTACGCGTAAAGCTCGTGAAGCCGAGGCCGAGAGGAGGAGCTGAAGAAGGAAGAGGAGCTGATGCGCACGGGAAGAAAGAAAATGAAGGTTGTGTTTATTGGGGACTCTGAAAGCGGTGCGTCGTAGTTGTTCCTTCTGATATCCAACATTCCCCGAACGATATTTCCTCGCAGGGAAACTAGATATGATCAAGAGTGAGTCCACTTTCTACCAGTTCTAGTCAGACCGATTGCCGTCAACGCTTACTGGTCCTCTAGATTTGCGAATGAGATATGGAGAAGAGTGTTTTGCGGGGCGGGAAAAGTCCAGCTCCGTTATCAAGCTCAATATTCCCAAAGGAGTCGTGACGATCCTTGATGCATTGCAGTCCGAACTGGACAGTGAGGCTCTCCCTAAATCTACGGACGACAATCGCGCGACCGAGTGCCCTTTTGATAAGTCATCCTGTTTGGACGCCGCCCCTTCAAGCCAATGCGAACCGTCGTCTTCTGGCAAAAAGGGAAATCGATGTCTCAGCTGGCGACGATGGTATTATCCAGCACAAACACCGGCTTCTGCTGATACGACTGACTCCTATCAGATGCGCAGAAGAGAATCTACTTAACTGGTTAGGCACAGTAATCGAGTCAAACTCTGCCTCTCATGCCGGAAAGGAGAGTGAAGAAGCGACGAGTTTAATCGTTAGCTGTAAAGAGGATATCAAAACCCTATGGATGGACGAGAAGGTCAAGTCGATAATAAGCAAGAGAAAGGTCGGGTTGGAGGAATCGGCCCAGTTGTACGCACCTTCCTTCGAATCAAGTACTGGATTTCTCGTTGACGTTCTTGCTCACTGGCATGTCTTGCAGCTTTCTAGAAGATTTGGACCGAATTGCCTCTCGTCACTATGCACCTTTTGATGAAGATGTCCCGCGTGCCTGCTCTAGAACTGGTACTGGTATTCAAGAGTACCAGATAGACCTCGTGGGACCGGCAGGCATCAACAGGTATATCTCCCTTCCCGATATCATGCGTTTGTACGATATCGGAGAGCGGAGGATGGGACGGTGGATGCCGTTCTTCGAAGATGCGCGCGTGATTATGTTTTCAAAGAGGATCGTCGTCTTTCCCATTTTTGAGTTTATCTCACCTTCCTTTAGTCATATGTGGGTATCTGCAAACAGTCCTCGATCACACCGAGGCTCCAGTGCTATAGCTAACACTGCGCCCCAGCTATCTCAACCTTCGACGAGCGTTTACCGGAGAATCCGAGGGTCAGCCGTTTGAAACATTCGGTCCTCCTCTGGCGCACAATCTGCGGGTCCCGGCCACTCGAAAAATCCGCCTTGTTATTCTTCTTGACCCAGTGTGATGCGCTCGAGCGCAAGCTCCAGGTACCAAGATCAGACACCATGTCCCAAGCTATGGAGACAGACGTAACGACCTAGAAACGGTTACAAAATGTAAGCCCATGTTTATTGTAGTCGCCTTGATGCTGCTGAGCTCGAAGCCTAGATTTTAGGGACAGACTTCTCTGTATATCCCGAGAGAACTCGCCCATATCACGTTGTGTTGAAATCCACGTTTTAACCTCCCAGGTGCGTCAAAACTCCCTGCGATTATTCCCCTCCATCAGTATCTCATCTCCCTAGACTCTACATTTGTTTTGCCACAGAATATTGAGCCTGCTCTGATCGCTCTCGGGAGGGGTTCGTCACTATCCCATTTAGCTATCTCCGTTTTGCTCACCATTCTTTTGCTTTATTCTCAGTCAATACAATTGTCCATCGCCAGATACTCAGTTTCTATGATCGCACGCTATAGCGGAAAGGGGTCATCATGTCTCTTGCCAGTGACCGTGGTCTGACTGGAGGGGTATCCATGGCGCGTGTGCGGCCTGTGCGCGACTGTTGAGTGCTTGGGTCGAGTAGATGTCAAGTCGACTTGGAGCAATCTCAAAGCCTGGATATATTAACCAATCTTGAATGATTCCTTGCAGACTGTGCGCTTTGTCTATAAGCACAGCGTACATATGCTAGATGTTAGTAACGGCACAAGGTCCCAATAAGGAACGGCCGGTTTCCACACCTCCTCCGCCGACTCTGAGTTGTGTGAAGTGGGATTGTCTATCTTCCAGATTTACACATCTTAACCTAGGATATCCGGCAGCCAGTGATTTATTTAGCGCAGGATTGAGCGGTACTCGAGCATCAGCCGAAGACATGTCGGCGGCCAAGCGTTGGCAAGGGCCAGTTTGCCGTGACTTTGCCCACTGTTTGCCCGCTGTTTGGCAACGACCTGGAGCCGCCATTGCCCGTTGTCGTCCGTCGGTCGTGTTTCGGAGTCAAGGCGGCCTTCTTTCCCATCGATGCTCGTCTCCTTCTATACGCTCCTTCTCAGCACTACACCGACAAATTCGACGACGCTGCGTACCCTCCGATGATGATACCAACTCGACGGACTTCGTTAGTCTCTCAAGACAGGAAGGAAGATAGTCATTCGATAGCTCCTTCGAGGGATGCTGGACCAAGATGACCTGGCATGGTGGAGATGAAGGGTGGTCTAGGGAAGTGTGCGACAATGTGATTACATACGACAGGATGACAGTCTTATCGCAAGTCTAGGATACCGATCGAGTCTATCCTGTATGCCCCTCTTCAATTCTCCTTTCTTCTCCTCTCCTCTCATTGTTCTCGTTTATTTGACTATGAAAATACTAGTAGGGCTACTGCGGGGACGTCATCGGCCCCTTCGATGCGTCTCCTTCCCCACAAAGCTCAATCACCCCGTCGTGGTAGACGCTCCTCCGTCGCCTTCACTTAAAGCGAGTCCTACCCCGCCTGGGCATCGCATCCCTCTCGACGAGCCTTACTTCTCTCTCCAATTCAGTCGACGATTTATCGGTGGCTTCGCCTTTGTTCTTCTCTCTTGCACTACGACCTCCTCCGGCTCCGCCACCACCTCGTCATTCCTCTCTATCTACCGCTTCATCGACGACACAAGAATAATTCTTACTGCAACCACAAATTCAACCTTTCATCTCCCTGAATAGAGATAGGATGCTCGAACGTCATTCGACCTTGTGCAGCGAAGCAGACCAATTGAGCCAAGTCAGGAACTGTGATGGCTGGGATCGAGTTGAGTCTGTCGACGAAGAAAATTCTGTGGGTAGTGGTGAGGAGGAGGATGGGCTCATGCAACGGGAATAAGAAGGTGGAGAAAGGGATCTAGGGAAGGATCAGGACTACCAGGAAGAAAACGACAAGGCTCCAGACCATACCCACTCGACTTGTCGGTTCACTTATCGACGTCGCCGTTGAGCACCAGTACGGAGTCTCCGATGCTCGTACCGTCGATGGAGGTGTCAAAGTTGCGCGTTAGGAGCTCGATTTCTACTAGCAGCTCGGTTGCGGTAGGCAAGTCACTTCTCATTTACGATTGTGTTGCTAACTTACGGTGCTCTCTTCACCCTTCCCAGTGATGTTGGCTCTCTTCGTTCCTCGGTGCCCTGTCTTTTGTTTTTCTCTTCGTCATGATTGTGGTTCTGGCATGTTTCTCGGTTTATTGACCTTATTCATTTTTCAGCAGGTTCTGTTTCGCAAAGGGACACCAATGAGGTCAGGAAAAAGATTCTGTTGCGTATGCTGAATAACAAGGGGATAACTATAGAGGCACGCGAGGGTAAAGGACTTCATATAGAGGTGAGTGGTGTTCTCATTCTTCGCTACCTCCATCGTCTTGTGATTTGAACTTCCCTTATTCTTCTCCATCCGTCTTGCCTTCGCTTTCTCTAGACATTCCCACTGTTCGTCTGACATTGTCCAGACGCCTCCCCCTCCTAAGTCCTTTTGGACCGATAGGGAGTCATGTATCCTTCGTATCTAGACTGAAGGTGTTGGAAGTCGAAGTGGTTGAGGAAAGAGCAAACGGTGGAGAGTCCGTGTCACGGACGGCATACGTTAAAGGTGCGTCCTGAGCAGAACAAGGGATGTAAAAGATGTCTGAATGAGCACAGGAAGTCGAGAAGCCACTTGGGAACAAACATGGTCGCATACACAGAAATCCATTGACCTTGCACGCTTCTTTCGCAAAGTAATACTTGAAGTTCCAAATTCTTCAGCAGGCCCATAACACGCTCTACGAGATCTCGGAATCGCGAGCAGAAGCAATCATAGCGAGAAGCGAAACAGCGATGGAACATGGAGACTTATTCCAGGGAACCAGGGAAATCGAGTGAATCAGGCTGCGATGCCGCCAGAAAGGGCACAGGGACAGCATTACTGTAGGGTATTAAAGGGTATGGAGCATCGGATATTTGACGAAGAAACCTAGAAAGCGACGAAATGCCACGAAGGGTGGGCAGATAACCCGGCGCATACCAATGAAGTATGTCTATTCATTAAGGAAGGTACGATTGTTGACCCCGAGTATGTGACGGCGCTCAACGTTATGTTTGGAAGCTCCGTCCGTTGACCACGGTCTAAAACACGAGGAACACTGCCCTGAAAGCGCTGCGAGTTAAACCAAAGACCATGTAAATTTGACGTGCAACGCTAGCCTTCTGATCCCCGTCAACTTTGGTCAACGTCGATTTACTTACCCCAAACCCATAAGTCGGCAAAAACACCAAATTTTCTTTTATCCTAACTGGCCCATCGACATATGTCGTTAGAATGACTGAACATAGGGCCGATCATGGGACGATGGTAAAAGTGAAGCCCGGTCGGCGGTCAGGATTCCAGGCGGCAGTCTGAGTTAGAATAAGATCTAGAAGTGGAACAAAGACTGAGTCAAGTCCCCTGAGCTTGTCACGATTAAGGTTCAATATTGTTATGGGCGGTCATTAGCTCTATTCAATCCCAGTTCAACCCTATCCTTGGACTCGTTTCTATTGGCATGCGGGCGCATCCTGTGGGCGTGGCCTGCGGAGGCAAAATATGCAAGACGGCAATGATTCCTATCCATTCCTGTGAGGCATCTAAATCCTGTGATTGGAATACGCTCGTTGAACACGGTGCCGTGCAAACGGGTCGATTCCTCGCTTCTGCATGAGCATATACAACCAGCTCATTTCGTCCTTCTCAAGGCGCAGCGCTTTCCCGGCAGATGTTTATCTTGCCTTTGTTTGAGAACTATGTGATTCTTGCAACCGATCCCGTCGCAGCTCCACTGAGATGGCTTGCGTTTGGGTGACTCGGAGGGTTCATTCACTAAAGAAGAGCAATTGAAATAGCTATCCGAAGTTGTGTTTCATATTGCTCGAGTACTACAAGCTAATCTTCCCTCTTTCCCTCACAGAGCGCAGTGGGGGACATCAGGTTCAATAGCTCGTTCAACGTGTTCGCAAGGGCCGCATTCCACGTTCCGAGTAAGAAGATGGATACTTGGAACGCCTGTTCATGATAATGACGTCAATTACTTATGACTCCCGACCCCATTTCTTCCTCGTGTCATCTATATTCAAAATGAAATGGTCAAGATTTAGAGGGCGTCAATCCTCCTGTCGGAGGGTGTCATTGAACTCGTGAGTCGTGGGCCCCACATTTATATCCTGAACGAAATATTGCCATGCCAAGATTTGAAGGCCCAGAACACTGATATTCTACCAACGAAGACGAATGCGAGAGGGCATCTCTCGTCCTACAACTCACTGGTGTGATGCACCGAGCGAGCATCCCGGCTGCCTCAACGCATGGAACTTCCAAAAATAACCTCGAGGGTCTACTGGGGGTTTAAAATTAGCGACTCGGGATGCTGATTTATACATTCTTCTATTAATAGCTAAGCGTGATGCTTTATCTATTTCACATTCCTCATTTCGAAATTTGGACCATCTGGAGATGATATCCAGTCCCGTAACCCATTCGTAGGTAGATAGTAAGTAACAGCACAGGGTCTCAATAGGGCCTACCCACCAACCTAACTAATCTCACGGACAGAGATTCCGATAATAGCGTTGAGCGCTGTTGCATACTCGGCGCCAAGGATCGTACCCGTCTTTAATGAATAGATATGCAATTTATGAGGCGGTGTTCGATCCTATTCAAGACCAAGTCGCCACTTCGTGTTCTCGCTCAAATGAGGGTCAGATGTGTGTGTGTTACTCAGTATGGTGACGTGCGGTGAATTCAAGGTGTCGTAGTGTGGTACTGGAGCGGCTGCGGATGTGGTGTTACAGCCTCAAGGTGAGATATGATTGGTACCGTCTGGGAGACGCGTCTCCTGGGGCAGAAGGCAGCAGCACGCTTTTGTCCTGATGATGTATACTGGTCGGTTGCGGGCAATGGAATATAAATACAGGTGCACCATCCCTTGCTCATTCCAACAACCTCCTTCCAAGGTATCTTCCTATCGCACCTTGTATTCGCTTTCCTACTGCTACTCGCCTTCAAACCCACCATGCGATTTGTCTACTTCTTCCTTGGTCTCTTCGTTACTCAAGGTACGGCTGTTATGGTCAAGCTTCACCAGGTCCAGGCGAGCTCATCACGACCCCTCCCGCCTTTCCAGTCTACGCTTCTTTCCTACCACTGGTCAGCGTTCTCAAACGTGGACCAGTTGACCCGAACACTTGCCAAGCGTGTCCAAACTGGGCGACGACTCTGGAACAGGTCCGTGCCCAGTGGCTAGCATTCGCTGCACCCGAAGCCTGCGACTTCATCAATGAGATTGAGCGGTTCAAGACTCAGGCTTGCCAACCTCTGCACGCACATAGACTGTCTTATCACGCTTTCTTGTGTAGTCTGTTCTTCTTCTCCCTCATTTCGAACGGCCCCCGAATCTCGGTTGGGAAGCCATACCTCCTCGCCAAGTCTATTGAACAACTAGCGCTGGCGGTGGAATGTCCCGGCCTCCAGACTAGACTCTGGCTGGGACCCGGGTTTTTGGTTTCCCTCTTTCTTACCAACGGGGAGATAGAATTCACTGAGCACATTTTCGGGGTGTTACGACACAACCTGCAACGTGCATTGAGCGCTATCCATGCTAATGTAATGTGTTCCCAGTGCATTCTTCCGTTGCTCTATATCACTGATAATACTTCTGCAGTTTCCAGAAATTCTAGAACGACGTCCTCGCTCAGCTGGTGTGGAAAATATATATGTTATGAATCCTAGCGAAGTACGATTGCTCAACCCAGAGCTCCAGGTTTACCATGATTCTAATCATAACCTCCAGTTTTTCTGTATGGGCGGAAGTATTTTTAGCGTAAGTCGCCGATTTTTGAACGCTAGAAATATCAAAGCCACTGAATAGCCTTCGAAAGGTGCTAGAATGGATCGTGGCTCGTGCTCAAATTGAGTGGCAAGAATCGAGGGAAATGCCGCGACCTCCCTTGAGGCTGTCCTTCAGCGGAGAATATGGCGGGATCCACTTGAAAGTTCGACCGACAGAATCCACGTGGGATGGGCGATCAATATCAATAGTATCGATGAACGGTATGTCCCCCCTTCACATGAGTCATAAAGGGTGTTCAAATATCTTATGTACTTCGCACTAACAGCGGTGCGATACCCCAACCGGGGAGTACCACCTCTATTATCTACAAATACCGTCGCAAAAGAAGTGTCTTAGATAGACGGGATGGGTGGACCATTTGAACAAGCAGTAGTTGTAGGTCAAAGGGGCCTACAGCATGAAGATGTTTAGATACTGGCAGAGATTCGATTTGCGTCGAGCTGATCAAGAACTGACCTGCCGGTGACGTGCTCGAAGCATACATAGTACATAGTCATTGGTAAGAATCAGCGACCATACAGGCGGCGGTGGAGAGGTAGCATTACCAGAAATTCTTGGCAAGAGGATGGGCTGAATGGTGCTCGGTGTTGGGCAGGTAAGTGGACCAATTCCGAGGCAGCGAAGAATGGGAAACATAGAAGAGAGCCGTGCCAGGTGGATCCGTCTTAGCGGCAAGGAGGCATCAAATAGAACACGCTCAGCCCTCCGTGTGCTTGTCTAAACCGAACCTGAGAAGAGAAACCGTCCAGCTGATGTGTCCGCGAGGAAGAGGAAGAGTGCGTCGAACCATCTCAAAGCCCGCTGTGTGAGAACACAACAAACAGATAAAATCGAGTTTTGAGATTCCATACAGCGTTGTTCTTGAGTTGTGAAGCCGTATGAATTCTTCTGGGGTGGGCATGCGACAGAGGCCTCCAAACAACTGTGTGCTGAAGTTCCAATGGCTATCACGGCTGTCAGGCACTCTTTCCATCTTTGTAGCCAACACGAGTGTTCAAAAAATTCACCGTACCTGTGATCTACGTGCCTAGGATGGAAAGAGCCTGAATGCACCGCTGGTATTGCAGGAGGCTGAGTCGAAGGTGATATTCCTTGGATAAACGGCATACTAATGCTTCTGCAATTGAGGGAACCGCCGCTCCAAAGGATTCTCGAGATCTCAACAGCCGTGAGCCGTAGTGATACCATTCTCACCGGGCAAAGCCACGCAAAGGATGATCGATTCAAAACGACCGTGATWTTGGCAAAA
Organism: Candolleomyces aberdarensis; assembly: GCA_004126415.1. NCBI lineage: Eukaryota > Fungi > Basidiomycota > Agaricomycetes > Agaricales > Psathyrellaceae > Candolleomyces > Candolleomyces aberdarensis. The sequence continues at coordinate 1,609 of SDEE01001269.1, read as the reverse complement.
CRTATGTATGCACACTCTAAATAATGAGATTATTTGTTGGTTTTGGTGAATCGCTCTTCTCGAGTCTTGAGGTCATTCATTTTTTCAATGATCTCCTTTAGCTGCCTTTGATTTTGCGCATTTCCGTTTCGAGGCCGGAAAGAGATTCTCGGTTGGCATCAGCACTGTTGGAAGGTCATAAGCACAGGGAATGGGTATTTAGAGTTTGCAAACACACTTGTAATCCACATCGTCAGCACCCGTATCGACATGCAAGTCCGCAATACGAGTAAGCTTCGAAGCTTGGTCCGAGCTCATATCTACAAGCAACTAAATCAAAACGAGAACTTGCAGGAACAGTGCACCAACGTACAGGAAGCCAGAGAACACGTACCCCCTTCAAAATAATTTTTCGAACACAGTCCAACCTCACCATCTGCGTGAGTCGTAATAGCCAACCTCGTCTCCCCCTTAATGCCCTTCTTGCTCAAGTATATGTTCTTACTCGAGATCGAATCCACAATTTCGATACTCATTAGGATAGCGGGATGCTGGCATGGAGAATTTGATAGCTGAGGTTTCCGGTGGTGAGTGTAGCAGGAGAAAACCGAGCAGTGAGAGGACGAGGAGGGAGGTTACGAGAATGTTTTGCGCTTCCCAGCGAATATGATATCGCCTTTAACGAACTGGGCATAGAGTGTCGATATGGCCGTTAGGAGAGTGTTCCTAGACCATTTCACAATCAGCCTTCACCGAGTGATAGAGGCAGGGGCAGAGTAGAGTAGGGTAAAAAAGAGTACTCACAACATGAGAACAAGGGGCACCACAGGTTTCGATTGTTCAAAATCGACTTTGTATCCATAGAATGCCGGACCAGCCATCCGAAAGCCAATCTGACGCCGCTATGAAGGTGTATTTGCTTGAACAGCTCTGGCCGTGATAGGAGCTGAACAGAAGATATCAGCGAACGAGGCTTGTCATACCCTGGATCAGCCAATTTAAGGTGACAGGCGAGTGGGGATGACCGCGCTCATCCCTCCCCCGACCTAATCATCGAATCCCAAAGGGCTTTTGTCCAGGCAGCAGACACGAAAGGCGAATGGACGTACCCGTTTCACAGCATCATCGCAAGCATTCTCCAGCTCCGTCAGATTCGCGTTATTCGCGTTCACCTCCTCTTGCCAGGAGTCTCAAAGGATGAGGACTCGGTGAACGAGCCTTTTCGCTTGAAATAGAGGGTACTGCTGCTTTTGTACACGCGCCACATTCTCACCGACACACTTTCGTTCACTGTAATATAAGAGGGTGTTGAGTACAATGCCGCAGTTGTTCGAGAGCGCCAGCCCAGCCAGACCGCGCCTGGACACTCACGTTGAATACGGTGTTCGGTCGGGCGGATATGGAGAAATTATTGAAGAGCTCTGGTTGATGGTGGCCAGGGTCATACGGTGAGTGAGTGAGTGAGTGGGTGCGGTACTTGGAGGGAGAGAAGGGAAGGATCCGATGGACGTAATGATGAGAGCTTATTCCAGGCACGTGGCCAGCCATTTCACATCTCATCATCTCCGAGTGACCGAGTCCGAGTCCATCTCCCACGTTGTCCGACGTCCACTAATTCAGGGAATGTGCC
>SDEE01001268.1:0-10348 GCA_004126415.1 Candolleomyces aberdarensis | reverse complement strand
AAGAGTCCATAATCCTTGACAACACCTCCACCCTCTTGAGAAGTTCTTTGAATTCCTGCTTATTCTCGCCATACGCCTAATCGTAGATTGATACGGAGGGTGTCGTCTCTTCAGAGGAAGGACTCACATCAATCGTATCGCAAATGACCAACAGCCCCGCAGCGACGCTCTTCAATGGGGGAAACACATCCGATACTTCGACTACCTTCGTAGTGTGGTCTTGACGCCTTCATAAATCTTGCTTGCGAGGCCCGCTGGTTGACGTTCGACGTGGGCGTTATTGTCCTGAGTGTTGTTCTCCGCAGGCGATATCTCGGTCGCGGGGACGTTGGATTGAGTTGGAGACCATAGATCCGAGAAATCGCCCTCGACGGCTGCCGCACCATGGTCTTGGATCGGATTATCGACGTGAGCGGTGATCCCCTGCGCCTCTCCCTCCCCTCGGGGACTTTCCAAGCGCCCGCTCGGAGAGAATGGGCCAGAGACCTGTGATGCGCTGCTATGATCGAAGGTCGAAGTGGGGTGCATGGAAGGATTTTCCTCGGTCTGTGATGGGAGCGAGGGCATAGCTTCGGACGCCGTAGATTGAATTGCCTGACTGGAATGATCTTGACGAGGCGGGCCACCGATAGCTTTATCGATGTTGTCCTGATGGCTTTGGATTTCGCCGCGATTGGTGTCATCGGTCGGAGGATTGTCGATAGGGACATCGAGGCTGGGTTTAGAGCTGGTGCCTGTATCTCCTGCAATGTTGGAACGGGAGGCGGGGCGAGAGCGAGATGGAGAGGGCGTGCGAGAACCGAAACGTTCTTTCAAGAGGTTCACGGGATGTTTAACAAATTCCTTGAGTTCATCCCGCCGACGAGGCCTTTTGGGGGGATCCATGTCCAGTTAACCAGTGATACGAAGTAAGGTCGAAGGGGATCGTGAACGAGGTTGGTGGAAGTAGAGGTCGAAGCAGTCAATACACGCCTGCCGCTTGATGCCGTTTTAGGAACGTAGGCCCACACGTGGTGATGTGCTGCGAAAAGGGGTCAAGCACTGCCTTGGGCGTCTAAAATTCAAGATATTGTTTTCGGTGAGTAGGGATGTTTGGCTATCGTTCAGATCGACGGTGCCCAGGTACCCAGGACCTGACCGCCGACGACGAAAAGGCCTCAGAGTAGAATCCTCCTGAGCGCCCTCGCTTCCTAGGCATACGTCCTCCGTGCAAAATGCACATGCGTGCACGGATGCAGTAAATGGAATTAGGACGGATGTATTTGTAAAAATACGCTATAGGGACTCGACAAAGAGCGCAGAACGCGGAAACCATCCACGAAAGAAAAAGAGGAAGCTAAGCGGTCAAGTGGAAGAAGTAGGCCATTCGACAAGATTGAAAATATCAAAACTTGTTCCTCGGGGCATCGGTTGTTGCTGCCAACGAAGAAAAGACAAGAATATAGACCCGAGAGAAAGGAAGGATGTGAAAGAAAGCAATGTGAACGAATACTCGGCTGGATGACCGACTGAGATCGGGGGAAGGGTTGGAAATGATTGAGAGGCTGGAAGTACGAGAGCGGAGACAGAATAAACGGCCAGGGAGTAGGAGCAATGAAGGTTGGCCTCTGGTGAAGGAGGTAAGGGAGGACACCCAGACTCGAGCATACCCCCTGGGTCCTCACCCAATCCCATCAGGCTCACGCCCGACAGGACGAGCCAAGCACCACGCAACTGGTCTCCATCCACCCCTTCCGCTTCCTCCCGAGTGAACATTGATCCATACCACATTTCCTCACCCCGACGACAGCTGCCCCGCACCAGCTGACCAAACCCATCCCGAACGCGAATCTGCTACACCCACTCCAGGGCAACAGAGGCTGTCGGGTTCAACCCAGTCGCGACTGTAAACGTAGCGGCCTTGTCTGCGGACGCCATCGGCGGACTCGTTGGACTCGGTAGGATCGTGAAGCGTTGGGAGGTGCCTTGTAGGACGCCGTCATCACCGGCTGGCACAAGATGTTGGTTTGCCTGGGACTGTGAGTGGAGAGAACAGCGGGGTCGGTTAGTCGGGAGTCATGACGATAGAAAGGGAAGGAAAGAAGAGATAGGGAGGATTAGAGGGAGTGAAAAGAGGGAGGAGGAACAAGGATGTCGTTCTACAGCAAAGGAGAGAGAAAGGCTAGAAGGAAACGATCAAAGGAGCAGGGTCGACAGCAAGCGACGAAAGCAAGGGACGGGAGGACACTACATACCGTTCTCCGCTAAGATATCCCCTGATGTGCCACCCAAGGACGCTTTTTTCCATCGGAAGGCGACATTTACATGGTCGTTCACCCATCGTGTGCCTGACGCTGGCGGGGCTCCGGTCAGTGGTAGTGGTCGAGTGGCGGAGTGCTGTCCGCTTGAGTTGCAAGACAGGACGACAATGTGGCGATGTGGTGGACGTCGTCGGCCGATAGTGACGGCGGTGAGCAGGCAGGTCGAGGATATGTGTTCAAGCACCGTACAGTGACGGGGAGTCAAGAAATAAAGCAGGGTGTCGATTGATTCGATGGCCAGCAACACACCGCGCCGATGGACTCGAGGTGGTCATTGCATCAGACGTGTAGGTCCCTGGCCTGTCGCAGGAGGTCGTCTGCGCTGCCGGCGGGTGAGTGGGTGTCGGCGTCCACATCGATGGTGGTGGTCGAGTGCAGGTTCAGTCGTCAGATAGGCCGCAACGGCGCCAAGAAAGTACGATCACCCGGAACGGCCTCTGATATGGCAATATGTATGGCAACAATAGTGTCGCAAAATTCGACGCGGATGCACCTTCGGGTTTGCACCTAAATTGCATGCAGCTTCGTAGGTGAGTGTAACTTAGTAGATAGAGGTCATGTAAATGCTATGTATGCACTAGTTTCTCGCTCCACCTTGAAGGAGGACGGCATCTCTGGAAGAGTGACAGCACCTTGGAGAGATGCACCTTGGAGGGATGCACCTTTTGGAGATGCATGTTTAGGGGCCGCGTCTTTGGAGGCTGCACCTCTAGAGGTTGCACCTTCAAGAGACGTATCTGGGAGTGTTGCACCTTGCGCCGTTCGATCTAAAATGGGTTGTGGCTGTGCTCCGGGCAGTTGTAGCTGGTCTATGCAACTAAAGAGAGGAAGACGGAAGGCGTGAATACCTTCCAGTTGGGCCGGAAGTGTGCTTGAGGAGGAGAGCGACTGGGGCAGTGGGTGTGTGTTGGTTCCCACGCTCTGACTTTGGCGCCGCTCTGGCGCTTGATCAGAAATGGTACAGCAAGGGTATCGGAGTCTGTTCACAGCGGTCGGTCATCTAGTGTACTCGCATGACCTGGATCGTCACCAGCGTGGAGAATCAGCCTCGGGTTGGCACAGCCATTCCCCCAATGACAAACATCTTTGCGAGAACACTTGGGTTGCGTTGACTAGCGACAGAACTGAGTCTATTGCTGAATTGAGCTGTGGCAGACTTCTCCCGAGGGGATTGTGTTCTCGGTCAACATCTGCAGGCACGCCATCCAGAATATTGTCACTCTCGGTCGACGGTTTGAGGCCTGCGAATACGGTAAGCACTTTCTGGAGCGCCGTTGACATCAGATTCTTCCTAAGAGTTTGTACAGCAGTTCAAGGAGTACAGACAACCCTCCTTGGATTTCTAAACTCATATTCGTCTGCAACGAACAAAAGAAAGCTCAAACAAGCCCATTTTTAAGTAACTCGTGGTTCTTGTATCAATCCTATGCACGAGTCCTTGCATACCGCTATCAATGAACTTCAAAGGTACATCAAATTACTCTTTGCTAGGCTGAGCGCGATTACAGTTATTCCAATGCTCCACCTATGCTCTGGGCAACAGTCCTCATCAAACCATTCATAGATCGGCATCCCCAACGACACAAAAGCAAGCGATGACAGTCATCCCACAGCAGTCCCCATCCTCTCTCACCCATAAGATCTTGAAGTCAATACCCTGAGCGCGCTGAGGGCCACGGTATGTGAGGGCCGCGGTATGAGAGGAAGGAGCCAAGGAGAGAGCCTTAGCAAGATATAGCGCCCCAAGATGCCTCCCTTGAAGATGCAGCTTGCAAGCGTGTAGCTCCTAGAGTTGCAGTGATCAAAGATGCACTACGACTCCTGGAGGTGCTGTCGTCAGGGTGAAGGATGCGCTCCCGGAAGATGTGGCTTCTCAAGGTGCAGCTCTGAGTCAAGGTGCAAACTCCTCTACTATGAATGTGCATGCAATGTCAGCTGCTACTCGAAGTTACATCACTTTCGAGATTTCCAACTTAAGTTGCGCACTATTTCTGCTGCAAACCCGAAGGTGCATCCGTGTCGAATTTTGCGACACTATTGTTGCCATAAATATGGCAGTCTGTCCGGACCGGGTCTCGAGCTCTTTGGTCGCCACCCTCTTTGAGCCTTGACTCACGCTATAAGTGGCAGGATGGTATGTCGGGAAAAATACAGTAGTGAACTGTAGATTGGTAGCAATAGAGTCAAGCAGACGGGCACATCGCAGCTCTCCAGCGACTGTGAGGCTCGAGTTCGTATCGGTTGATGGAGCCTATGAGAAGGGTAATAGTAAGGAATGATCAGTTCACCTACGGCTAATACTGCTGATTGACTGCGTAACCTATTGGATCATGCTTGATTGAAGCTATGTTTGTCCCCGACGAAGCGGTTTTTTGAGTCATCCCGTCGGTCACCTTTGTGATCGACACGGTTGCTTCTTCAGAAAGTCCCACTTGACCCCCGCGCTGAGTTTGTGGTTGCATCTTGTGTAGCTACCTTGTTTGTTCCAGATCTATTGATTTTCTCTCTCTTTCGCTGCCTCCTTGCTTCCTGACGATCGGTTCGCTAGCTGTGTGTCACGGCTTTCTGCATCGAACCCTGCCCCACAGTCAAGAAGCTGGTGGAAGACTGTCAGTCATGCACATCCATCTATCATGCAAATTACCTGCATTGATCCTTTCCCTATTTGTTGACGCAAACATCTCGTTTGTGAGCTTCAACGGAAGGATATGGCTCGAGTATTTGGGAGTAGCGAATTGCCAGCTAGCAACCATGGAAAAGATGACGAGTTGGATCATGCGACCAGGGCAAAGGTCCCGCTTTACAGAACATCTGAGSTTCTTCTAGTCACCCAATTTTTCAACACACGGGCTGGAGGATTGTGGCGAAAGAATTCAGGCTGTGACATGAGAAGTATTATTTTCGACTYTGTTGGATGCATGTGAGGACYATCGTAGACGGACATGATCAATTCCGTCGCTGCCAATGTCACGATGATCAACATCACRTTGTTATCGTTGTCGCGACTGGAGAAGATGGGTGCAACGAACTCGCGGTCGATTGGTTTGAACATCTGAAGAAGACTTGTGGGAGCCAGAGTTCAGATATGACCGGATACGCTGACAAAAGTGGCATGTATATTACAAACTATCGCAACTAGTCCTAGATAATTACGTGTCATACCCCAGTTCCACCGAATAACTTTGAAAATGCAACCTAACCGAGGGACTTCTCACCCGATTCATCAGCCTTTGGAGTAGCCAAGCTAAGATTTCTCGGCGCTTCAAGGTCTATGATCCTAGGAGAACTTGTCGAATGGTGTTGTGACGAGAGGAATGCTGATTCGGCCGTTCGATGGTGGGCAAAGTGAATAGGATTGGAGACCGGTGAAGTATCGCTGGCCTTGGCTGAGGGGAATCTCACCCAAGATCGACCAGTGGTGACTCGAAAGATAATCATGTGCGGTGATAAGGTCTACAAAGCTCAGTTAGCGTCAAAATTGAGAACTCAAGGAGACAGGAATCGATCCTACCGAAGACTTACACAGAATGAATAGAATAGACCACCGATGATACTATACGTAGCCGCGAGTGCTTGGGCTGCAGTCTGATTCTTCGGGAATGGCACTAATTGGAGTGCGGCGGTGATTGGTCCCAAAAGTGTGAGTGGGACAGCAGCTTCAACCAAAATGGCTACCACTCCGGTGTAAAGTCGGGCGTCGTGGGACGGGAGCATTTGGGATAGAGTACGCCGTGCGCGATAGAGGTGGAATGAGATGAGCCCCGTTACAAGAACGTTGGTGCCGACTATTAGCATCTGCGTAACGGTAGGTAAAGGGTTGGTTGTTCGGTCTTTGTGGAGGTCTGTAGCAAACTCGTCTACCATAAATACGACTGAGGTTGGAGTAATGGTGATCCAATACAAGGTGGTCAGCCAGGTTGCACTCGAGGTTTGAGACGACATACCGAATGCGGACACAGACAGCATCGCGGGGACGATTGCGACCCATCTGTAGTTGGCCAGGACCATGTAGCATCGGTAGACCTGCCACCACCATAACAAATCAGTACTGTCTCGGCAATCTACCACTGCGATGCGATGCACTTACGAGTAACGCATCCCCGATGAAAATGCCCACCGTTATCGTTACGGAAGTAAAGTACCGCAACCAGAAGGAGTTCATTTCAGCCACAATCTCGTAGAAATTCACACCAGAGGTGGCTCGAAAGACAGCTTGGAATACCCAGGCCATGTCACTTGACGCGGATATAGATGCGAGGAGCGTGAATACAAAGCTGAGAGCGATGTATCTCCTTCGACCTTCTCTCAGCTCTTTGGGTGTTTCCAGAAACACCGAGAGACCGTAGAGAGCCATGAATAGGTGCACACCTGCCAGGGAACGGAAATCGATTGAGTACGATGAAAGGAAGATTCAAATGGTAAGGGAAATCTGAGTGTCAGTACGTACCGACTCCAACCATAGTTATACAAACATTCGCGTACAGACTGCGGGCACCAACGAGGGACAGTTGTTCAAGCGCGTCGTTCGAGCTATCGGACATTGAGGAGCCTTTTAGTTGGCGAGTTCAGGCCATGGTAACAACACTTAAATACTGCAAATTCTGCGCGTCCTAAGCTGTAACAGGAATATCATATAAGAGCCTAGGTACGTATCTAGCAAACCGTGATGATCATAAATGCAGATCTTCCTTTGTCGAACAATCACTTTGTTACCGATGTCAAGGTTTCGGTCATCTGTCAATGCGATCATTGTTTGTGGCTCTTGATAATACCATTGACCACGTTGCAGTTGATCAGAAGTCTGGCAGTGTCAAACGTTTCTATTGAACAGGTCGGCGTACGTCTAACTACTGGCGTACTAGCCCCCACGAGTCCCATGACGAGGGCAATATATGTTGTCCGTGCGAGCCTCTCGATCCCGTCCAACATATTCAAATCAGTGCAGCGCCGACGCCCAACGTCACTTGAGCTCCATTTTTTGAGGAGGCTGCAACATCTCGGCTTCCTCGGCGCAACTAACCCGCTCCCGCGGTGGGACTGGTTCCCCTTCAGTCCCCAGCGTTGTCTCCGGAAAGTATGGGGAGGACGCCTTGAGGCACGGCATACGTGGAATTGTTGCGTTAGCATTGGATCGAACTCGGGACCTGATGCATCCTTCGGAGGAATGTTTATTACAACAAGGTACTGGATTCGGTGTCGACGATGTAAACCGGGATAAAGGAATTGCACTGGTTTCCGGGAGAGCGGTGTGTATCTAGAGAACGGCTGATACCAACCGGTGAGCGTGCGCGCCGCCGATTGAGCCCGTTCTCTCAGACAACATCAGAAAGTCTAACATTAGAAATGAAGAACGGCATGGGGCCAAGCAGGGAGAGTATAGATGCCAATCCGAAGCTCCCGATATGCGTAAAACTCGCCTATATGCATTGACTTGTACCAGGTATACGAAAAACTTACTCGAACCGCTCGCTGGCAATGCGTGGGCAACACCTTCATCTTTTCCTGGGGGGCTCCTCAAGCCACTTGGTTTCTATGCTTACCTTCAAAGTTTTCATGGACATCGCAGCCACACACACACGGGCAGGAGGATCGAGTCTAGTCTTCCTCGTCCTGCCTCGAACGCTGACAAGATCGGTGACGAGATTCCCATCAGGTAGGTGAGCAAAGTAAATCGCGAAGATTGCGAACCAGTTACCCAGGTCGAACTTTGAACGATGCGTGAGTACATGAAATGAGCCTCATAAAAGGGCGGTCGTGGAAGACGCTCACCGTCCTGAGCGGTGGTAACGATGTCAGACTAGGAAACCATCGTGGGAGATGTACCAGTAGCCTAGAGTTAGCGAAAGGCACTTCTCGAAGACCCGCATCCTAATACCATCGCCCAACCCAGGCGTGTAAGTTATTCGTAGTGAACGCAGCATGAAATGTGTTGAAAGCAAAGAGGATGGTGGGAAGGAGTATGAAAGCACTGGAATCATGGTGAGCAACAACTGAATGAGGAATAGCTACAGGCCGGGGCTTGTAGGCTTAAGCCGGCCGTTACTGGGAGTGGAGACGCTAAGAATTTTGGCTCAGCTTCGTTCTCGTCGAGATAACGCTCTACAGGGCTGGTAGAGCTGCAGGGTTCTCGAGATGGGCGTGGTGAGAAGCAAAGAAGTTTGCCGATCACCACGCTGACTCATGTCGTAGACCTCACTCTCCGGTCATTACATTCACTGAGACTATCATCTACGCCGTAGAAGCGCTTCTGATCTGGCGATGAGGATGTTGACCTACACCAACATCACGGTACGATGCATGCTGGCATTTGGCTCAGGTCTGAAGAGGCTACACAATACATATTGAGTAGGTTTGGGTGAGGGCCAACTTTGGCCTCGACTCGAAATTCTACCCGATCTGCAATGGGGACCGAGTAAGCGAGCACACCCAACCTTTGTTAGGAGTCCTGACGACGCGTCGAGTGACCGAGGACCCCCAAATCCACCAGAAGGAGGGACTCTGAAACTAATCATCAATTTATCGTATCCTACTAGGCATTGCAATCCTGGTAAACGGCTCAAGTACAGGCGTGTCCTGGATGTACGGGGCTAAGATCGCCCCATGCTTCCTCAGATACAAAAGGAAGGCGTCACTAGACCATCGGCCTAGTACCTTCACCACCTCGAAGGATACGCCACGTAAGAGAAATTCTAGAACACCACCGATGCGCAGCCCATGACCATTCATAGACTCCAGACCTGCTGCAGCAACGGCCCTCTCCACCCGACGGAAAAATGTGCGCCGTGAGAGTGGGACCAGCTTGTTACCAGTAGATCGCCATGCAAAAAGATGGTCGTTCTCGCCTGGATTGTTGATGGTGAAGTGGGCCGCCAAAGCGGCCTCAGGGTCCGTGGCACCCCGCTGCGAAGACCACTGGGCAGGTTCACCATTGGGTGCCTTCTTTGTCCTAGGCAGGTTGAATGTCGTCACAGGTAGACCAAGACGTCCCTCTGTTCCTTGACTGACACACGATCGTGTGATATGTGCCGCAGGGTCAAAGGAATCCACCGAAGGCACCACAAACTCCCCTAGCCGTGAGACAGACCAGAACACCGTCGTCAAGCATGCAAATACCGCTACGTCCAAAGGTTTGGACATGTCCAGCTGGCCGGCGACCTTGCACAACCAATCCACAGTGACGGGGTGCCGTTTGGGACGCCGAGAAGACGGAGGTGTCATCTTCTCCACTGCTGACAGCGCCGCCGTGAGCTGGTTCTCATCCACCCTCCAAGGCAACGCATGAACCGTGTGCCATGCCTTCACCCCATAGACGTAGTTCTTCGCCGCTGAGCCAGAGTACAATCCTGCACAACACGTTAGGAAGTCCAATAAGACGGGCGTTTCCACAGGGGCACGCATATCCTCTGGTACCGGTGGCTCCCGCTTGTCGCAGTATGTGTGAAACACCATGAGTCCGGCTCCGTACGTCTTGCGTGTTGAAGGAAGCCATGCCCTTGACAGCACGTCATACACCCTCGATGCCTCGCCGTCGGTGAGCATCGTACCCGACATCCCTTGCCGGACAGGCTTCCATATTCTAAGCCTATCGCCCACAGCGCATGCAGGGCGCAGCGCTGAAGAGGACATGCTCCGTCTAGATTGCTGAGACGAGAACTGAGAACTCGTCAAGTCCGTCGTCACCAACTGCTGCATCCTCCCCTCCATCCGAGTCATCTTCTCCACAGGTTTCCACACATTCGATATCTGCTGTACTGAGTTCGCCACTTGTGAGTGGGGAGAGAGCATCGACGACGAAGGGGATAAGGACTGCAGGAATGTCGATTGGAGGTAAGAGGAGATTGTGAGGGGGGTAGACTCCTCTCGAGGGGGCATCCGCTGGGTTGGCGCCAGAGGGGACGTACTCGCAATGGATGCACCCAACGAAACCGACGGACTCGAGGAAGTCAAGTGCCAGCTTGAAGATTCCGTTGACTGCGGAGTTCCTGCTCCTGGAATTGCGCCAGCCCCTAACAACTCCCTCATTGTCACCATATAGTCTGATGTGGGTT
>SDEE01001267.1:0-10351 GCA_004126415.1 Candolleomyces aberdarensis | reverse complement strand
ATTTCTCATTATCGTGACGCGCTTGCACTCCGGCCAGCACCCCATCCAGATCGGAGTTCGTCGCTCAACAACCTTGGCGGTGCACTCCGTGCTCTCTATGAGTGCAATGGAGACATCAATGCCCTGAACGAGAGCATTTTGCATTATCGTGACGCGCTTGCACTCTGGCCAGCACCCCATCCAAATCGGGGTTCGTCGCTCAACGGTCTTGCCGCAGCTCTCCTATCTCAATACAAGCATATTGGGGGAATCAGAATTCTCAATGAAGCGATCGTACTTCGCCGCGAGCTTCTCGTCCTCCATCCCCCGGGGCATCAATATCGAGCTTTCAGTTTCATATACTTCGTGGAACTTTTGGCGATTCGGTTTGCACTCACTGGAGAAGAAGCGGACCGTGATGAAATACAAGTTTCACTGCGAGAACTCGAAGAATTTGAATCTGACGGCCTATCGGAGGATGACGAATCAGGAACAGATGACGGTGGACTGGAAGAGGATTCGGACGTGGACGAATCATACTTGTCTTACTATCATTCTGCCAGAGACATCAGTGATTTGAATTACTTGTTTTCTGTCTGCTCTTCGGGATGATTCGGCGACTCGCTTATTTATTGGTGCATGCATAGTCTTCCAAATAAGCTGTACACATGCTCTATTCTACCTTCCTACTTGCGATTCAATAAGCATGATAGTAGCGGAAAAGGTGATCCCCAAACGGGTGGGGTAATATCCCTTATTGATAGGTACTAGGCTTCGAAGTCTGGGATGGGCTTGAGATTGATGATCGACCTTTCTATGTTGCCTTCCGAGGTTTGTATTTGATAATCAGAAGCGGCCTCTCTATATACACATAAGCTTGGCCCTTGCTTTAAGGATCCAGAGTTCGCTGGATGAATTTGACCACGAAATACTGAGGCGCTCGATGACCATCACATGCTTCAAAGACCAACTTCGGTAACAGGCCGAGAATGGCTCGATTTCAATATTCTCGATCCCCATTCCTTTGTCCGATATCGACGACGTCGAAAAAGCGGGTTCCGAATGAGGAGGAATGAGAACAAAACTCCCGCAGGCTCTAGTGAGGAGGGACCGGCCGGCGTACTTTCAAGTTTTCAATCATTGGCAAGGGAGACCCAAGAGCTTTGCCGCCTGCCCACTGGGTTACTGTTATCCTTGTTCTATAAACTACTCATCCTGGAAGGCCCGAGCTTTTGCATCCTGACTCTAGTCAGTCAAATGAATTTCCTTTCAGAGAGGCTAACACGGGTCAATCGCGGTTGTTGAACGGATTCCTGACGTGCCTGAAGCATTTCTTGGCCTCAGAGTTTTTTACAGAAGCATTGGTATTGCATAGAATGAATAGCATTTTTCTGTGACAGAAGGCTGAGCTGGAAGGAGAAGAGCCGTTATCAGAAACGGAAACATCGGAGTCCTGCAAGGGCGACCAGGAAGGGTTTTCACCGATTCAGATGGAAAAATTATCAACTACATATAAGAGCAAGATAGTACGTACAGCATTGATTACAAGGGGAATAATGAAGAATATTCTACGCGTAGATGAAACTTCTTTACAAGATAATAGCCGAATCCAGGAGTAGAAGAGCACTGGTGTATGCTACGTTAAGTCAATCACATCGATAACGTTCGTTGGTGGTTCCCTCTGCTTTCGTTTAACCCCAGCTACAGTCCCAGAGCCTCTAGAGCCCTTTCCAACAACAGTCCCAGTCGCCGTCGGTTCAGGACTGGGAATTTGGCCAGGCGCCAGCAGAACGGGCTCGTTGTCATCTTTGTCCAATTCCAACACAATCGCAAAAGCCTGGGCTCCCTGGAGAGCTTTCACAAGGTCCCCCCACCTCTCACCCATAACCGTCTGTAGCTCCCCATTGTCACCACCACTTATACCGTTCAAAAACGCTGTTGCAGCAGACTGCCTCCCGTCCCACATGTACCAAGTCAAAATCTCCGGACGCTTCGAGATGACGAGGATCTGGGGTGTAGTAGACCTGTTCGTCGTATACTTGACCCGGTCCATCACGTTCCCTCTCTAAATGACATACTCCAAATGCTCTCTGCGGTCTTTCCTAGCTTTCAAAGCGAATTGTGGTTGGGTGTTGTTGATGAATATGTCGAGCGCATTGCAGTCCCCACACCCACATCCGATATTTCGACGTTTGAGACGTGGGACAGCGGACTTGGGGCCTAAGATACCAGACATGTACCGAGAGATAGTCTCTTTGAAGAACGAGCGGAAGGGTTCGTCTGTCACTCGCCTCCCGTGTTTCTGCAGAGTCGCTCTGAGCTGCGGCATGAGAGGTGTAAACACCTCCTTGAACATTCGCGTCGAGTCCAGGTCACCGTAGTTTTGGAGGATGGTGGAAAGGAGAGTGGAGGATGCGTGGAGTTCGTTGACGGAGAGACAGAGGTCGACCATGTCGCATATCCACTTGACTTTGGGATTGGGAGTATTTGGGTTGGGGTGTGAGGCGGTGGAGGAAACCCGATTCTTCTTGGTCACTACTGCTTGCTTGGCCTGCAAAGGAGCTGAGAGAATGGTCGACCAGTCTTCGAACGCTGCCAAGGTGCATCGTCGTACGACTTCCCAAACTGGAGGCGACAGTGGAGCTCCACCGGGACCCGAAATCACAGGTGGAGGAAACCGTTGTCGATTTTGGTTCAAGCCGCCTGCGAGAGCGGCGAAGAAATCGGATTTTCCGGCCTTCAACTTTGAAAGGTTGGGTATGATGCTGAAGAAGAAACGCTCGGTGAGGAGATTGAAGACCGCATCGCAAAGACGTGACTTACATATCTTGGATAACGCCTAACCCCCGCTGCACAGCAAGGTTGACCAAGGTCGGGACGTCTTCCGGTGCGGCCTTCGTGTAAGTCGAGAGCGCATGCTGTAGCAGTCCATCAGACCACGAAGGGTGCACCTGATAAACAGCTTCGAACCGAGCAATTATGGTCTTTAATATGAAAAGTCGTGTCTTGAATACATGTATGCGTTCCAAGAGGCTCAGAATCCTACGAAAGGCGCGCGTCTCGACGTCAGAATGGTGCAGCTTATGGCAGTAAACAAGAGGGCTGCTTACCCAGGCCGAATCGTGTCGGGACCAAAGACTTTGAGAGCCTCGCTAACCGCAGTTCCAACGGTGTCTTCGTATGAGCCACAGTAAGGTAGGACTTGATTCCAAAATTCCACATCCTTACAAACGACAGCGTACTGCATCAGAGCGACTGCATCCTCTGTAGATGCGTGAGATGCTTCAGACTGCAACTTGTCGAGCAAAGCGGCTGCAACGTCTCTTGTAAAGGCAGATGGTGGATCGGTAGCAGACTCGAGCTGTTCCAGACCCCACGCATTGCCTTTGATTTGGAGAGTGATCGCTGCCTCGTCTGCGTCTCGGAAAATGACAAGGACGGACCGGTCGTACCCTGAAAAATGACCGGTTCAGTGTTGGTATCATGAGCTTGAAATCGCACTTACAGTGTTCGAGGGTCCCAGCGTACTAAATCATCGTGAAGAAAAATTATAGTGTCAATTACGAGACCACAAAAAACGAGTGAAAAGCACCTACGTTCCCCAAATACCCTCCTTCGTACTGACGTCGATCCGGCTCCAGTCCATCGAACGGCTCTCTTGGTAGGAGCGACTCTTCTGGTATCTTGAACTTCCCAAGCGACAGCCTCCCACCTCCACTTATCCTCACAACATTCGACAACTCGTAATCCTCGAAATCCAATTCGCCCATAGATGGTGAAGGGTCGTTCTCCCCATCATCGTCAGAATCATCGTTCCAGTCTCCCCAGCGACCCCGGCCGTCAGACTCCATAGGATCTGCCCAACCAGACCGAGTGAAGACGAGCTTTGCAATGCAAATGGAGAAACCGAGGTCCTTGGCGATGGGAAGGAGGTGGGCTACTTTGTGCGCGTCTACGCCTTTCAGACAACGAGCGCCCCGGTTCAGGTCGTTCCCGCTGTACTGGTGCTCCAAAAGATAGGCCAGGTAGGGAGGAGAAGGGGCGGAGTCGTATTTATCCTCGTTCCATTTGCGTAGCACTCGACGTATACCAGTTAGGGCATCGCTCATGTCGGGTAGGGAAGGTTGGGGTTCATTGCGAGACGTATGGATGAGGTTGTACGAAAGGGCTAGGCAATACCCTGCTGTTACGGGTTTTACTTCGTGGAGCACATCGGTGTACCATGCGAAAATGGACGTGGTGAAGGCGGAATCTTTGGCGATGTCGATGATTTTATTCTGCCCGGCGTGTGAGAGGTGGACTTGGCCCCCTTCGAAAGCGGATGGTAGGACGACAATAATCGTTGCAAACATTCCGTTTGCTTTGGCGGTACTAAAAGGTGGAAATGTTAGACTCGAGGTTTACAAAAAGATTAGTAAAGTGCGTACTCTTGATGAGAGCGAAAGCTAAAGGAATCGTGAGCTTTCGGGATTTCATTCACTAAAGCTGAGGACGTACTGTGAGCCAGTCTGGTATAACAAGAGCTTGTAGAGTTCGCATCGAGGCTGAGAGCTGAAAGGCGCCACCCCGAGTGCTGTCCAGACGGTCGTCGACGCGAGCTTATCGACAAATGCCGTCCAATGGGGATTCTGGAAGAATACACGGTTTGGCTCGATTTCCCAGGTATCCCTAACAGAGGTGTCGACTAAAGTCTGTTCACCTTTTCCAAAAGGCGCCTGCGTGGACCGCGAAATGATAAATTTCGCGTACCCTTCGGTCAACGGAAGAGGAACGAGTCCAACTCCATCGATCGTTAAACCCGGATTAGGCGCGTTCGGATCTGTCGAGCGGTGATAGAAGCTGCCAGTGAACTCAAAGTTCTCGGACAAGGCTTCGTATAGGTCATCCTTTGATTAAAGGGAATGTTAACGTCACTGTATGGTCACATAATGAACGCGGAAGACATGATACGTACCACAAGGTCCTCTCCGTCGGATAGTTCAGATTCTGAGTCTTGCTCCGATATTTCTTCATCTGAATCGTCGAATTCTTCGTTTTCCGGGTCCTCGTGGATTTCGCGTTCTTCAATTTCAGACTCTGACATGGTCTGGGGATTCGAGGGTGAATTGAATGATGGTTCGCTGGCCGGTGCCCGAAATTGCAGTGTGACGCGCTTGACGCGTCCCGTCACAACCAAAATCTGTGACATCACGCGTTTCTGCTAGCAGTTACGTACCGCTCTCAAGTTCTCGTTTTTCTGCCATTGGCATACGCGAACTTGACGCGGAGAAATGTATTTACACTAGAATCTTGGGCAATGAGCAAGCCCCAGAATTAAGAGCAATCTGACGCCTTTTTTGTGCTAGTTCCCAGAGGCTGAACCGTTATCTTGGCGTCGCTAAGGGAATTTTCGGGTCCCTTGAAGATGGCGCGCCTCTTGCTTTTTGACCGCCACCATGGACGCCAACACTATGCAAGGAGGACCGAATGCACAAAGCAACGTACCGAAAAAATTGCACGGCAAAGACCTTCGTGTGCGTTTTTCTGGCCGTTTTTTGCCACGTCTGCGCTGACCTCGCCGTTAGACTCATTTGAACACCGCTCTTGCTGGGAACCTCGAATTCAAAGGAAGCTATTATTATTCTGCTACGGATGCAGCCGCACCCAACCCCGGCTTGACCATCGACGGAGTCGGGTTAATTGGCCTACCACTATCCGAACGCGATGCCAAGGTCGTCATATCCCATGCGTCGCAGGCACCTTTTGGGAGAGGTGACCAGACGATCGTCGATACCACTGTTAGAGATACCTGGGAGATCGAACCCGCGAGCGTCAAGTTTCAGAATCCCAAGTGGGAGCAGTATGTCGAGCTGGTGGCATCAAAGTCGATTTGGACGGCTCTGGGCGTAGCTCCCTGGACCTCGAAGCCCCGCTGTGAGCTATACAAGTTGCTGCTTCATCAAACAGGCTCCCATTTTTTACCTCATCAAGAGTGAGTGCGAATCAATTTACCTCGGCTACGACTCTTCTAACATTCGTTTCCGTAGTACATACAAAGCCGACGGAATGTTCGCAACAGTCGTCTTTGTTCTTCCTTCCTTATTCGAAGGCGGCGAAGTTCACGTCTCGCATGCAGGTCAAAATGCTATTATCGACGCCTCAAAGCACTCCCAATTCAACACCTCCATTTTGGCATGGTACACCGACGTCATGCACGAAGTCAAACCCATCACGTCCGGATACCGACTCGCTCTCTCTTACAACCTCATCCATACATCGCCCAACACTCCACAACCCTCTCTGCCCGAAATGCACACTGCTGTGGCGGCCATCCGGAAGGTTCTAACAAGCTGGAATAATGGCGACTACGAACTCGAGCAGAACCCACCTCTCATCGCGTACCTCCTCTCGCACGAGTACAATATCATGGACTTCAACAAAGGGGTGCAGAGTTTGAAAGGGTCCGACGCTCATAAAGTTGCCCACCTCCTGCCTATCGCCCAAGAACTCGGCTTCTCCATCTGCCTCGCGAACCTGACCTACACGCAACACGGGTACGGGAACGACAACGGAGGTGGATATTATAAACGCAACAAGTGGGGATACGACAGCTATGAAGACGATGATGAAGATGACGATCCAGGAATGGCCGAGGTTGAAGAGGAGAGCTACGAGATTTCGAATTCCGTGAGGATAGCTGGGGGAAGGGGCTTGGCCTTCGGCGACTTCACGGTTGAAGAAGGGTGCCTTGTACCGGAGAATCCGTTTCAGAAAGTGTCGCCGGATCGGACAGAATACGAAGGGTATATGGGAAATGTACGTCGTCCCTTCCTTATACTTTTCGTCTTTGACTAAGTTATTGTCTTTCAGGGTGCAGGGTCGTTGGATTACTGTGAGTATCAGCAACAACCTTCTGCTTCTTTCTTTACTTACGCGTTTGAAACAGGGTACGACCGATCCGTACTGATAATTTACCGCAACGAAGACGAAATTCCCATCATGCTGGAGATCAAAGGAGGCGCTTGGGCGATCAGAGAACTCGACCTTTCGCCCAACACCCCAACCGAACATGTTAAGGCAATCGCCTCAGCTGCCCTCGCAGAGCTCAAGTCAGGGAGGAACCAAACTCCAGGAGCGAGTGCCCTGGCTTTGATGAACTACGCAGTCTCTAGGGCCGATGCCGAATTGTGGAACAACGCTCTACCGTTTTGCGCTTCGTCGCCGTCCGCGTCTATTGGAGAGGCGGTAGGGAAGGCTTTAGATGCCTTTGGGTTGGCGCCGATTCAAGCCGGGTAAGTAATTTTCTGAATAACTATCAGAATGGCAGTTGCTGATGGTTATTGCGTTCAGGATTGAGGGATTGATAGACCGTATATCGAGGCTCAATGCACGAGTTGAAGTTGTGGACACGATTATGCTGCGCGTGGGGGATGAGGCAGATCCCGAGTGGTCTGCTGGTCTGCTGAAGAATGCATTGGCGTCGTATAACGCTGGTGCTGTTGAGGATGCTCCAGCGTTGGTCACGGTTCTGCAGAGGACGGGACTGGACGGTGTCCAAAAATCGTGAGCATTGATTCTTCCTGATATTCGACATCCTCTTGCTCAATTCGGCCTGTGTTATCCATAGAATTATTCCAAACATCTCGAAGCAACGCGACTATTATCGGGTTTTTGTCGCTCTTGCAAAGGAGCTCCATCAGCGTCGCAACGAGTTCCCCGAACAAGCGGACCAGAACTCCTCTCCGTCCGTTGCCGATGCCATCCGCCAATGCATCTTGGCTGCAGTGCAAGAGTGGCAAACAGGGGTTGGCAGCACAGGTCCAATTTTTGGACAGCCGGCATATTTCACATACGGAATTTTGAGACCGACAAACCCTCCGCCCATTCCAACAAAATTCGAGTGGGTAGCCCAACTCGTCGATCTGTGCTTCCTTGTAGGCGACTTGGAACCGTGTTCGGTGCTCTTCTGCCACGTCCTTCAGCATCGCGGAAGTATGAACCTCCCGACGATGTTTACGACCGTGTATACTCCTCTGGTCACGCGTCTCAAAGCGATCTTGAAGGATCACGGACGGCAGGCAACCGAGGAGCCGTTCGGCTCGTTCATGAAGACCCTCATCTTTCTGTACCTCTCGGATATCTTGGGGTCCAGCAAAGCGCTTCCGAAACTCAACCGCGTGGTTAAATGTTCTGCGACGTGTAAAGATTGTGTGCTATTGGAGAGATGGGTGAACGATTTGAATAGCTCGCGGGAGTATAATTTCAAGGCGGGGCAAGACCGGAGGTCGCATTTGGAACGGTGTCTTAGACCACACAGCGATTTGCTTATGACGAGGACGACGTATTCGGGGAATCCGCATACGCTTGTTGTGAGCAAGAGATTGGAGGTGTTGGAGCAGTATACGTGGAAAGGAAGGCAGAATGATGCGGTGACGTTTTTGGAGGCGTGTGGTACGGATGAAGAACTGGCGGGGATCGTGAAAGATAGGTATGGGGATGTGTTAAAGGCGGTACAGGGAACGCAGTCGTTCTCTACGAGTGTGGGAACGTCTAGTGGGTCGGTGGTGCAGCAGACGGGCATGGCGGTTGGGGGACAGGCCTCGACTGTTGCTGGCGCCAAACGGAAGCACAGGGAGCCCCCCAAGAACGTTATCGATGTCATAGATTTGACCTAGGACACTGCTGGAATGGAGAACTTGTTTTTATCTTGTACGTCTTATCTATTGTCTTCGATCACCTTGAATCATTAGCGCTATAAACTACTCGTGCACTCGTAGCGCTACTGTGGCGCTCGTACGAGATCCAGACAGACCAGGGCTCTGATTTATGAGAAACTTTGGAGCAGCTTACTTATGTATATGCTAGGCATTGTCATCCATTCCACTGCGCTCCAGTCTTAAAGCTAAAGGTCCAAGTAAGAGTTTTCGGTGAGCATGACGTCGGATAAGATAAGATAAGATAACACGTGCTCCAGTCGGTAATGATGCGTTACTTTGACTGTACCTCCATCTTTATTCATCTCGCCATCGTCTCATAGCTGGACTTTGAGGCATAAAATTCAATCTTCGAAAAAAACTATCTGGGGGAATCAAGGCTAACAATGTATAACGGGAACGACAAGCAATCGATCTCAGGACGACACGGCGAGTTACGCGACACTGATTAGAAAGAAATCGCTGCATCGTCGACGCCCTGGAATGTTGGAGTAGGTGTAGAACTTTGGTCGACCGCTGTTGACCCAATTTCACCTCGGTGAGCTACCCTCTTACTGCCGTCACACGATGTCATACAGAAACGACCTAACCCACGCACCCGAGCCCTTCTGCAGGCTCGATATCATTGTTTACTCGTATCCACTCCAACGAACTGTCCCTAGCCTGTCTCCACCACCATTCTGTTTTGCTTTACTTAAATATCTCCTACATGTCCAGCGGGACAAGGTGCCACGGGACGTCGGAACTCATCCTTGAATGGGTATGTACCATTGCAAACTAAAGTCGTGGCTTACTGACATGCAAGGTTGCTCGAGATATTATATTCCAAGCGGGTCAGTCGAAGAGTTTGAAGATGATGCAAAACCTAGAGTCGGCCAGCCTGTAACGTCTCTCCGATAAGCGTTGTAAAGAGCGGTCGTCCGAACAAGTTCATCTACACAGCATCAGACACAAACCTCTTGGATATCCCAATGCGATGGAATGATTCCTATGGCAGACGGGTAGTCATACGGGTTTGTACAAAAGGGAAACGTAAGGAATAGCTTTGCCGCGTCATGCCGTCCATTTTACACGCACAACGAAGATACGCAACTTGCCAGCCGATGCAGTTGATCTGGTGCAAAACCCAGTGTAGTTATACTTGAGGGGTGGTGCACCAGTTACTTCAGCTGTCGACGGCCCAAAGCAGGGGGGTGGTGCACCTGTTTTCAAATGCACCTAGTGCACCAGTTGTGACACGGTGCTCCAGGCGTGACCGACCCTGAAGGCGTGGGAGCCTTGCGCCTGTCCCGCCTCCCCACCGGGTTAGCATAGTGATTCTTAGCCTCAGAAGGATTATCATCAAAAGAACGCTGATAAAATTTCCTCGATCGCCTATTAGATCTCGTTGACATAAAAACATACTGGACAGAAGACCAATTATTAGTCATGCACCAGAAAGTGGACGGAGTGGTGCACCACTTTTGAGAACGGTGCTCAGCCGTTTGCACCAGAACAAATGGGTGGTGCACCTTCATTTGCACCAGAAAACGGACGCAATGGTGCACGGCCATTTGCACCAGAACGAGAGAATGGTGCATGGGCGTCTGCACCAGAAAGCGACGGGGTGGTGCACCGGATTGAGAAATGGTGCATGGGCGTCTGCACCAGAAAGCGGACGGAGTGGTGCACCAGGATTG